>JAODAC010026937.1:0-10439 GCA_027575185.1 Mimaenictus wilsoni
AGCACAACAATAACAACAACATCACATTTACAATCGCAATAACATGTAAACAAAAATAAACAATAAAAAGATAAAAAAAAATGTATTCCAGGCTGAAGGGCCAGTTATGTCGATGGCCAGGTCTCCGGACCAAATACATTATTATTATTATTATTGATGTCTTCATAAACTAATGAACAATTGCAACATTCCTAATGCAAATTCGATTTTAGGTTTTGATTTTTATACTTGTATCATCAGCGTCTGTGATTTTCTATGAATGAAACATAATATGTACTTAATTAAATGCGTAGGACTAAGAAGGGGAAAGCCAGGTCGTGTCATCTTCGATTGTAATGAAATTTGTGGACATGAAGAATAGGCCTACCAACAATGCCTGTTAAAGCTAGACGACGCACTATCAAGGCATTATCCTTTAAAATGAGTTTGAAAATATATATTCAAGTTTATATATTTTATCGGTGAGCGTTCGGTAAGCAGTTCGATGTGGCCCGGTTGGTAGCGTCTCTGGTTGCAAAGCGGAAAGTCTGCGCATCGAGGCTTGCTAAGATATATAAACTTGAATACGTATTTTCAAACTCCTTTTAAAGGATAATGCCTGGATAGTGCGTCGTCTCGCTTTATCATGCATTGTTGTTAGGCCTATTCTACATGTCTACCAAATTTCATTAAAAACGGAGATGACACGACCTGGCCCTCCCCTTGTAAGTACAATTTTCCGGCCCTCCTGGGCAGCCTAGTGGTAGCGTCTCGGCTTATCACGTAGGTGGACGAGGTTCGATTCCCCAAGGTGGGCAATTTTATTCAACCACAACATTCCACAAACACTTACAACCTTAAACATACAACATTCAACAACACTCAACATATTCAACTCTCAACATTCAACGCACCAAAACAACATAACAAATAACATAAAAATTGTAAACCCACAAAAATTATATGTAAAAACACGGCGGAAAAACCTCAGGATTGATAGTCAATAAAATATATACATTAATTTTTACAATTTTCCGCGCAAACTTTCTGAGATACTGGCCACGGAAAGATTTATTGATCTCTGATGATCTTTTATAAGTCCTATATTTTTAGTGAATAAAATACTATCTGTTCTAACCGGTCTCTCTTGGGATTATATCCACGAGCTATAAACTAATAGCCACGGTGCATTCACCCTGACAGGCTTATCCCTTTGAGATGGTTTTCAATTTCGTAACATATCAAAATATGATGGAAATTCTCGATATTGATATTACCTTCGATGTGTCGATATTTATCAGCATATTTTTGACATACCTAATTGACATGGCGGTTCCCTACAATTCCAGGACCGCATCTTTCTCAGTTTTTAAGATTCAGAAGTTTTATGCCTAATCTGACCAATAAATTCAAATGAAGATATGTGAATTTAAACTAAGCTTACAAAAACACGTCATGTCTGCTGCCGACAGCATCTAGAACCGCTAAGATATTGATAAATTTTCACATGAAAAATCTCTAGCTTGATAAAAGTAAATAATTTACGTCTTACCATGTTGATATGCATTTTAATAGTGGTTTAATATGCTTGATTATATTATTATCGGATCCTGAATATCCTGAATACTTTTAGTACTGGAACATTTAAATACATTTGTAAAACAATTGTAAGATATTTTAAATTTCATATGTAATTTTATCAGCACCAGTGAACTTTATTGTTTATAACATTAAAGATTTGGTATTATTATTATTTACTCGATAGTGGAAAAATTTGAATAGTTTCTACTTTAGCATGATCGATACATACATCTTCATTTCCTTTAACACATATTAAAAAAAAAATTAACTATAAAAGAGTAGTAAAATATTGACTATACAAATAAATGTATTTATCATTGCCATAGCGCGCGATACGTCTAGTTATGCACAGTAAAAGTTGGTGTGAGTCATTCTTAATTCGATATTCGCATAGACATTAAAACCGAAAAGGTCAAACATACTGGCAATGCGGCCAAATGCGTATAAATCCAATGATACAGCACAATGCTAGAATTCAAATCATGTTTGGCTTGTATTTGCGACCTTAACAGATATGACGTTAATGTGATAATGGCTAACATGTAATCAAATTGTTGCAGGCATTGGTACATAGTGCCCAGGGCGATATTACGTCTATTATTTATACTCCTCAATAATGCGTACTGCATTCCCACGTACGTAGTGTGGATGATACTCTTGTCGCCGCTGAAGAAGATCAATCCGGACACATTCTGGCGCATCGAAGGCTACTTCTTTCACTGGCTGCTGGCGATGGTGTCGATGTGGAGCTGGAGCGCCGGATATGACGGTAGATGGAAGCATACGTGATTTTGCATGCCATTTTTAATTGATGCTTATGATTTTTGCAGTGGTAGAAATGGGTGACGATATCCACGATTGCCTCAAGGAGCGAACGCTCGTGATAGCAAATCATCAGAGCACAGCTGATGTGCCGTTGCTGATGGCTTGCTTCAATCCGAAGAAGGGGGTCACTTCAAATTTGATGTGGATTATGGATAGTCTCTTTAAGTATACCAATTTTGGAATTGTTAGTGTTCTTCATCAAGACTTCTTTATTAAATCGGTAGGTGTTTGATAATGCTTTTCTCCATAATGAATGCACCCATATTTATGTTTTTGAAACAGGATAAACAAAAATCAACTCAATTTTTGTTTACTTCCACAATTATATACAATTGAAGTCTGGCAAAGGCAGATAAGGTCGAGTTAGGTCAGATTAAGTTCAGGAAGGTCAGATCAAGTTAATTAATTTAATCGTCAAAGGCAGAAATTTCACTTTGTTTGTTTTCCTGTCATACAATTTCTAATTGTTAGAAATTGACTTGACCATTTTCTTTGATGAAAGTTCAAAATCGAGAATACAATGATAACTTATGATAGTGATATCAATATACTAGTATGGTCTCGAAAATCATTCATGGTTCTATCTATCAGCAGTTTTTCAAAGTATTTTATATTCATTGCTCTGTATTTACAATATGTTACGCAATGGTAAGGAAGTTTTGGTAGGGATGTCAAAAAAATTATCCGTATCGATAAGTATTGATACCATGTGTCGATACTTTAATTTTTGATACTTATCGATAGTATCGAATCAGTCATTTTCGATACTTTTTGACATGCCACTACAATGAGGCCATCTGTTAATCAGAACTAGAAATTATGATGGTAAACTTACTATGTTCGATTACCATCGTTGTTGCGTTGGTTATTTTGAAAATATGGAAATTCAATCATTAAATGCTTCAAATCATACAAAAGTATATCATAAAATCATCGAATCATCAAAGCACAGCTGATGTGCCCTTGTTGATGGCTTGCTTCAATCCGAAGAAGGGGGTCACTTCAAATTTGATGTGGATTATGGATAGTTTAAGTATACCAATTTTGGGATTGTTAGTGTTCTTCATCAAGATTTATTTATCGAATCGGTAGGTGTTTGATAATGCTTTTCTCCATAATGAATGAACCCATATTTATGTTTTTGAAACAGGATAAACAAAAATCAACTCAATGTTTGTTTACTTCCATAATTATATACAATTGAAGTCTGGCAAAGGCAGATAAGGTCGAGATTAAGTTCAGAAAGGTCAGATCAAGTTAATTTAATCGTCAAAGGCAGACATTTCACTTTGTTAGTTTTCATGTCTTACAATTTCTAATTGATTTAGCAATAGACTTGACCATTTTCTTTGATGAGACAATAAAATCGAGAATACAATGATAGCATATGATAGTGGTATCAATATACTATTATGGCCTCGAAAATCATTCATGGCGCTATCTATTAGCTCCTTTTCAAAGTATTTTATATTCATTGCTCTATATTTACAATATGTTTCGCAATGGTAGGGAAGTTTTGTGAAGCGTACTCTTCGTATCGATACCATGTGTCGATAAGTATCGATACCATATGTCGATACTCGATCGATTGTCTCGAATCAGTCATTTTGCGATACTTTTTGACATGCCGCCACAATGAGGCCATCTGTTAGTCAGAACCAGCAATTATGATGGTAAACATACTATGTGCGATTACCATCATTGTTGCGTTGGTTATTTTGAAAATATGGAAATTCAATCATGCTTCAAATCATACAGTAATATACCATAAAATGGACAAATGTTAATTTCAATCTGTAAATAGTATCAGTCGCTACTTTTTGCTGAAATATCGATATGTTTGAAGTTTAATTTCTTCCAAATTCATTACTGCATTCCCATACATACGTGAGAAAGTTACGAAATAGAATTTGCCACTAGCACATCTTTTCACTGATATTTATCATACAAAAAAAAAACACGCATAAATATGTTCGCATAACAATTTAAGTATTAAAAGTTGATAAATAACTAGTATCGATACTTGACGTCGATTCCTTATTTACACAATCAGAATCATTAATTTTATTATTATACATTAGAGTATCATCAGACACATTGGTTTAATAATAACTTGGAAGATTAATGTAATGAGAAAAAATAGAATTGGAGAATGTATTAACAGCTGGCGACTTTGTATATTTTCGATACCAATAAGTATCGATAATTAAGTATCGAAAGTATCGAAGTTTCAAAAGTATCGATTCAATAAAGTATCGATATTTTGTGTAAAGTTGACATCCCTAACTATTGGTGGAAAAAACAGAAGGGGGACTTCATATATTGGTATTTGAAATTTTTATGACAATTTAAATCATATTCTTTCAAATTTATTTTCTCATTACATTATTGAGCTGATTGTGGACCCTCCAGCATCCTTGACTTTGATCGGAAACAAACACTCACAAAGTTGCTATAAAATTATAAAACTGGCTTCTATGTGGTCGAGTGATTCCAAGAAAAGGTTGAAATTGTATGTATTTAGACATTTTTACGTGAAAAGTAGTGCATTTTTCGCATACTTTTTTATTTGAAATTATAATAAAATATATATACTTTTTCCAAAACAATTGACGTCATATTCTAAAGAATGTAATTCTCTTTAAAATGATAGCAATTTCTCAATTTTGTATGCTGAAACAGGGCATGTTGTGAGCAAATCGCGTTTAAAGTTATGTAAACAGATACTATATACGATAAATAAGATACTATAAATTTGCAACTTCGCTTTATGAACTAACACTTCGTGAATACTGTAGATTGAAATATTAAAAAATATCCAGGAATAGTAAAGTAATTGATTGAGACTATAAATGATAATTGATGAACCCTTATCTGTTTTTGAAACAAGATAAACCAAAATCAACTCCATTTATGTTTTTTTATGTTTATTTCCAGACAATTGAAGTCAGCCAAGGGTAGATAAGGGTGAGATAGGTCAGATTAAGTTCAGGAAGATCAGATAAAGTTAATTTCCTTTTGGAAGGAAGAAGTTGTTCTACTAGTTTTCATGTGCTACAGTTTATATCTTTGATTTCGCTTGCTTTTACTCTTAAGACATTTTCTTTGATGGGAGTTTAAGTGGTACTATATTTCCTTTTGCACAAATAATTCGGAACAATCGAGGGAAAGGGTATTTTCACAATTATCGTTTCTTTGTGGTCTGAAAAGTATCGAAAAACACTCCAACGCCAAATATTTGCCGCTTTTCAACGAAATTAGCATTCTTTGTTTCATATATTCAGATATGTGTGCTTTCTGTAATATGTTTAGCAATCATAGGCAAGTGTTTGGAACTTATACTTCTCGCAATATCGATAAGTAGTGAACTAAAATACGCTTATTTGTCGATACCGATATATTTTGACATCACTGCATAGAAAGTATTTAGAAAATTTAAAAATAGTATTCTATAAACTATTAAAATATATTCAAGAGTATATTAAAGGTTTTCTTGTTGACCACCATATGACAAAACGAAATTTTCATCCAGATTTCCTACTCCATAACAGATAAAAACATACTTCATTATTACTATTATTGTATTTTATGTTCTCCATTTTTTGTCATCATATAAGTTTATATTTTTAATAATGTATTGCCTTTCATACTCCATATACAACGTTAATATGCTCATTTGTTTTGAAATATTCATATACCCGGGTGAACATTGTTATAACTTTCCCTCCGAACGGAAATTGCTTCGAAACGAAATTATACGGGTGGCGCGCCGCTGGTTCGAATCAATTGCTAAATGCCTACAATTGTCTTGCATGTTTCAGGGGAAAGACAGCCGAGATCAATCAATACAAGAATTAGTAACGCATATATTGGAATCGTATATTCCACGACATCGGAATTGGATGGTGCTCTTCCCGGAAGGCGGCTTCCTTCGGAAGCGCAGGGCCGTCTCGCAGAAATACGCTCAAAAGCACAACCTGCCCGTGTTGAACAACGTGTCGCTGCCGCGCGTCGGCGCACTGCATGCGATTATGAGCACAATAGGGCCGGGACAAATTGCCAACAATAACGCAGTCGTAGAAGGTAAAATCCCACACATAAATTCAAATTTGTGGTGGCAAAAGTCAAGAAAGTGTCGCTAATTATACCAAAAATTATTGATACTTTCTTCAAAGCCGTATTGATACTTGAAACTATCGTTACTTAGATTGATATATTATTCCTTCTATTCCTCTCCCATTTCTCAACAACGAAAAACAAGATAAGTAAGTGACCGCTGCCTCCGTCTCATTACTGCCCAGTCTTCTTCAAAGAAGTAGTTCTTTCCTTCTCCTTCAGCATTACCGAGGCCCTAGCCACCCCATCCCCTTTCTTCCCCAACCACCTCCTTACCATATTCTTCTCACCTCCTTTCAGACCTACTGCCCATCCCTCATTCATTCCCACGACAGGTGCTCCCACCCAACCTATTTGGTCATTCCTCTCCTCCGCTTCCATTTCACACTCACAATTTGCCTCACTATTGTCACAACTCTTCCCTCCCTCTCCCAACTACTCTCTTACATTCCCCCTCTTACATCTCAAAGTATTCATCCCTTCGCAGACACACCTCGATATAACACACTCCATATATTTATATCCCATCGACACCTTTCTTCCCTGCTCCTCAGTACCACACCTTGCTCTGGCCTTAACCCGTTTGTCGTCGGCGCTCATCTGTTTGGTGACATAGTTTAGCTTCTGTCCGATGACCTGCATTAACCTGTACGTCAGATTATAGGAGCTGTTACTAATGCTTTCCTAGCGCACTTGTTCTTCCACTCCTCGACCCCTTTCACGCACCATCCATTCTAACGGTCTCCCTTCCCGCAATATTTCCCATACCGCTAGTTCCGACCTTACAACCCTGCAAACCGACACCCATTTAACAGTTCACTCTCCCTATCTCTTGCAGTACAAAATACTTGGTAGTGGATCTTTCGAGGCCTTAAAGGCTTCCAATTCACGCAGTCCCCACAACTTCACACCTTACAACAGTCTCGACTTGACAAATGCATCCCATAACCTTAGTACCATATCCCAGTTATTTCCCCACATATTCCTTCACTTCCCTTTCACACACCCCTCTACACTCCTTGCCTTTCGTTGTATTCATCTGACATACACTCCTCAATTATTCGCGCTAATCAGGAACCAAAGCTATTTGAAAACATCCAACAATCGATACTTATAGAAAATATCGGAAATCGCAACAGGCGCCATCTGTTGGTTGCTTTCGAAAGTATTCAAAATAATTATTACTTCCCTAAATCAATGGAATATTTCATGTGTTATAAATATTAATCGTGAATTATCAAAAGTATCGATACTTATAAAAAACATCAACTTCATCAACTCAAACTTCAATCAACTTGTAAAAAACAAGCTACAACAAATTTTTGCAATTTTTCAGAGCGGCCACTCGCCGTCAAGGCAAAGCTCGCGTTCGTCTTAGATATAACTATAGCGTATCCGAAGGGCGTGCCTTTGGACCTAAAGGACATCATTTTCGGCCATCGGCCGCCGTGCAAAACGGTACTCTTCTATCGGCTGTATTCGTGCCAGGATATACCGCATGACACGGAGGGCCTCTCCAAGTGGCTGTTCGACCGTTTCGAGGAGAAGGAACGCATGCTGGAGACATTCTACGGCACGGACGACATCCCCGCCGCGGAGTACAGCCGCAATCCGATTCAACCGAGCGTCGTCGCCCAGGATTGTCTGCGCTTTCTCATTCTGCACATATTCTTCTTCACTTCCACTTACATTCATGTACAAATGTTTATGGCCGTGTACGAATACTACAATTATCTGATAAATTAACAAACGGCTGTGCCATCGTTGGTCTATATATTGGAAATGTATTTTATTTGAGATATTACGTTGTTTCCAACCGCATGGCAGCAATTTGCAGCTAATTGCATCGTGTTTGTGGGCGTTCTGGGTGCGAAAAATAGTATTATGGGCTTAGTTTTATAGTTTTGTGATTTTCGTACTCACAACGCGCACAGCACGGTGTGAGAACGCATTTCTGTTTATCACTGATCGATATATGGACAGCGGTATATTTTGTATCAATATCAATTCAACTAGTCACGAGTTTGTTTATTTTTTTGTATTTTTGTCTTGTATGATTGTGTTAACTTTAGGGATGTCACGTAAGGCGTTTGAACAAAATTACCGGATGTAGATTACCGGTAAACTAAATTTAAACAAAATTGCCTCTAAAATAAATATAAACTTCTAATATCAACAATTAATTGATAATTAAAATAATTATATTTTAGACAACTTTCATGTGATAGTTATTGCTCATAAGTAGCATTGTTTATCAAACTATTTTTAAAACTTAATCGCTTTCATGACATCTCTAATTAACTAATGGAAGTTTATGAATAATACTCTTTATTAACGACTTTTTTGGATTATGTGCATGTGAATACGTTTGATACGTATTCTACTTATTCCATCACGAATATAGCCCAAAAATGGCACAAACAGCTAAATTTTTCAACTACACGAAAAACAGTGATATTTCATGAATACTTGCCACAAAGTATGAAGAAGTATAACGTTCGATGATTAGATTTTGTAATAATTGACCAAAAAACCAGAACTATAACAAATAATATTAACCAGTAATAGGTAACAATGTTTAGCTAGAAATTTATAATTGTATTGTAAAACTATACTTAGTATAGGGAAAAAATGTGGATGGATATCGGCATGAGTTTGGATATTTTTTAACGCGCATCAATCGACGAGCGAAAACAAAATGAAACCAAAACACAAATCGCTAGTTTTTGGATATGTTCCATCAACTTGGTTCAGCTCTGTCCTATCCGCCACGTGCACGAATGACATCTGGTTGTGTTTAACATATTTAAAAGAACTAATTTTTATATGAATTATGTGCTGAAATAATGAACATGCATAATCACTGCTTGATTTTGCATTTCTTTTGGTAGGCTTACAATTAGCGTCCATCACGTTTTACATTTTCTTTTTCCATAACTCTTTTGTTATTGTTGTTACTTTTTTAGTGATGCATCGGTTTTGGTAAACCACAAATGTCTAGTGTATTGAAATGCAGGGTACTCTATTTTCTCATTACAAACATCTGAATAGGATACATTTGTTTTCAGTGTAAATCGATGTTGTTTTTGCTCTGAATATGACACTAAATTGCCATATTTCATATTTTTACGAATGAAAACAAGATGAATCTGATTTGGCAACATCCGTAACAAGTGTGTGCTGTGATGATGATGTACATTATTTTTAGGGTCGGAGCTTGGTAATATGCTTAGAGTGTGCTAGGTAAATGGTGAAAACTATCTCGCGTTCTGACACACACAAATGAAAAATCAAAGAAAATTGCTGTCCAAACGTCAATTCAAATACAATAACTATCTTTGTAAAATACAAACAACTGTCTTGCGCCTGTTTGACGTGCAACGTGCTGAAATTCAATAATTTATAAACTGTAGGCCCATAGCGTCTCGCTTGAAGACGTTTTATTCTTGTAAATAAGTACTAATTAGCGCTCTTTTGATAATTGGAAAATCAATCTGTTTGCATTGTGAAGGTGCTTCTATTATAAGCGATTCGAAACATTAATGTTACTGAAAGAATTCTGTGAGATTTGGCATTGTGATGAACTCTAATCGATTACCTATTAAATTTAGTAATTGGCAACTTGTTGAAATGTTGGCGAGAAATGTATGTAAGATGTGGATTGTTCTTAATTAGGTTCTAAACAAAAGTTTAATTTTCAATATTTCAAATATCATTAAATTTGAATCACATCGATCGTGAGTAATAGAATCAGAAATGATTATCAAGGTGAAATCATGTGTGCGAATAACGGTTGTGTCCTGAAACGCTGTACTTTTTAACTGCTTTCGTTTAGAACCTAATTATCTTTACATTGAAGTGAGATTTATTTATTTACTCTGAACTATCAATCTATGTACTGAATTCGACTCCTTCAAGTATTTACAGTGTGACTCAAT
>JAODAC010026948.1:0-16286 GCA_027575185.1 Mimaenictus wilsoni
CGATTCGTGCGTTCTGCGACCATTGTGCATTCCTTTTCATTGCGTTCTTTTGGATTGCTTTATAAAAATGGGTTTCAGGTGTGCTGTTTGGCATTGCCAACAAACATTATGGGGAGATTTTGGAATCATTCTGCGAGCAACACATTAATTTGCGTGGGTGCTCTGACCCAACATCAAAGGTTTTTAAAAGTGTTTTCTTAAAGTGTTTATACATAACTATTGCGCAAATGTGAACAGATGTATAAAAGGGAATCATGAAAGGTTGACAAGAGTGAAAGATCCAATTTATATGAAAGCTCCAAGAATGGGAATCTGGGCGGAGTAAATGGATAATATAGTATAATTTTTCTGTCACTTATGTTTTTTTCTGTGATTTTGTATAAATTTTGTCATTTCGATGATTTTGTTTTATTCACCCGTCTCGATTACAGTTATTACTAGTTCTGTTCAATTAATATTAACAGTAATTTGTCATAATTGGAAGAAATTGTTTGGCGAAGTAGTTCAGGCAACGGTCGATTGGGTAGTGGCGCTAGTAAATTTGGAACCAAACAAACCCGCTAGAGTGGGAGGTCTAGATATGGTTAGTCTATGGTTAGTTGTATTTTACACCTCAAACGATTGACTTCTTCTTCTCAACAACGTGCAACCAAGGCGACGGGTAGTCTCCGACCTGTAAACATTTAATTTCCTGATGAGTTCGCTCATCTGCTGGTGGACCGAACACGTTCACCGCCTCACGAACTCTGGCGCCGCCAACTTAGTGTAGCTTCTTCCCTTAACTTATCAGTCGAATTTATACCGACTCTTGGACCCGGCGCGTTCACCGCGCCACAAAAAAAGGACTGCCAAAGTGGGTTCGCGACAGGCACCATCCATTTCTGCGATTTAATTTTCTTTCATCGTGTATGAACAAATCTATTTGACATGTCTAAATTATATTTTCATGTTTGGTATGTCATGATTTCACTAATTGTAAGTCTTAAATTTTATAAAATTTACTCACTGGCTTCGAGGTTTAGGTTTTACTTGTTAAAGTTAGTTGTATTTTACACCTCAAACGACTGACTTCTTCTCAACAACGTGCAACCAAGGCGATGAGTAGTCTCCGAGTAGTACCTGTAAACATTTAATTTCCTGAGGAGTTCGCTCATCTGCTGGTGGACCGAACACGTTCACCGCCTCTCGAACTCTGGCGCCGCCAACTTAGTGTAGCTTCTTCCCTTAACTTATCAGTCGAATTTATACCGACTCTTGGCCCCGGCGCGTTCACCGCGCCACAAAAAAGGACTGCCAAAGTGGGTGTGCGACAGGCACCATTTCCGTGATTTAATTTTCTTTCATCGTGTATGAACAAATCCATTTGACATGTCTAAATTATATTTTCATGTTTCATATGTCATGATTTCACTAATTGTAAGTCTTAAATTTGATAAAATTTCCTAAACCCTTTGAAAACGATATTTAAAAAATCATGAAACGGACATTAAATTGCAAATGTGCGCAGCGCAATCACCGCCACAATTAAAATAATGAGCGACGCACCGAAAACGCCCATTTGGCATGGCAAGAAAACGAGACAAAAGAAGAGGAAAAGAAATAATGATCTACAAGATGTTTAATGGCGCTGGTGCCCGGCAAAAGGTGTCGTCCGCCGTCCGCGTAAAAATAAACGAAGCTGATTATAATAATCATTATCGTCATTATAGAAGGGCGCGCGGCACGGCGCGGCGTCGTTATCTTTGTTATCAAAAAACGAAGCGCACGACCGCCGCAGATAAACGCTATCACATCATCGTTATGTCGTAATTATCAGCGGAACGTCACAAGGTCGAGCAAAATATGGAGGAAAAATCAAAAGTTTCCTAACAGCGTGATCTGCGAAAGTAAACGCTTTGAGAGCGCAACAAAACTTGGGCGAAATTAGATTTGAGGGCGTGCGAACAACGCCTGCAAGGACAGGGCACACGAGCGCGCATGAGGCAGCAACAGGTCTTCGTCCTGATTGTCCTTATAGTCCTTCGTAGAATCCAGCCTGGAGTCCTTTATGATCTTTATGCCTTTCGTATCTCTCGATTACATTTCATTATTTTGCGTATTTTTTTTTAATTTAATATTGTAGTCAACAAAATATATTTTGGGATATGCAACAAAGCGATATACAAGTCAGATTTATGAATTTAAGGTTTTTTGATATCATTATAATACCTATGAATTATTGTCCAGATTTGTCAAAAGAAGTAATTTTGGAAGGTCTTGTACAGAGGAATATTCTGCCTTCTATTGTGATTTAAATTTAAATTTAAGATAGTTAACCGTAGGGATGTCAACTTTTCACGAAATATCGATACTTTTTAGAAACGATACTTTTGAAACTACGATACTTTCGATACCTAAGTATCGAAGAAAAGTATCGATACTTAATGGTATCGAAAATATACAATGTCGCCTGTTGTATCTGTTAATACATTTTCCAATTCTTCCAGTTTATTATCGAACCAATGTTTCTGATGTTACTCTAATATGTAATAATAAAATTAATGATTTTGATCGTGTAAATAAGGAATTCGACGTCAAGTATAGATACTTGTTAAATATCAGCGAAATGATGAGCTAGTGGAAAATTCTAATGAAACAATTAGTTTAACATTGTATGATTTGAAGCATCTAATAATTGAATTTCCATATTTTCAAAATAAAATCAAAATAAACAATGCAACAGCAATGGTAAGCGCACATAGTACGTTTACCATCATAATTGCGGGTTCTGATTAACAGATGGCCTTCATTGTGGTGGCATGTCAAAAAGTATCGAAACTGACTGATTCGATACTATCGATAAGTAACGAAAATTAAAATATTGATAAAAGTCGATAAGTATCGGCTCATGGTATCGATACTTATCGATACCGATACATCTTTTGACATTCCTAGTTGACAGGAATGTTTGTTAATTTTTTCGTACAGATGATATTTGATGAAACGCCAATTTTTGCCGCACTCCAAAGATGGTAGTGGGACCATCTTTGGAGTCCACCGTCAATTTTTTTTAATCTTTTAAAATTTATTTAAATCTTTTTAATTTTTTAAAATATCACATAAATGCCGATTTGATATTCTATATTGTTATCAATAATCACAATAATAATAATAATAATAATAATAATAATCACAAATATTACCTTTTTCTCTCGGCTCTCTCGGTGTATATTCCGCCTGAAATCAAGAAAATTGATTTTGTTTTAAATTATTTAAATCACATTACATAAAATATGCACAACGATGTAGTTATGAATTAATATGTGTTTAATTTCATGTGTACGTCTAGATTTATAATATATTCTGGACACTCTCTGTGAGTGCGTAATATGCTGTTTCCGCACAAGTAACAAACTATACTTTACCGACGGCCCTTTTGTTTAGACGCCAAGGCCAAAATAAAAAATTCGTGTTGTCTCGGTTGTATCATCCATCCACATACACTTCCGCAATCAAAATATCGATCAAAAAGCCACCGTGCGTTTTTACCTCTTTTCGCACGGCGCTATCCATAGAGAGGCTAAAACGCACGGCGTGAAGAGAGCCATGAGTAAATAGACTTTAACTTGATCTGTGTAATATCCTTTATTACTTATTTTCGGTATGGGTGGTAGGTAAAATTTATTATTGTTTGGAATAATCCACAACAAAAGCTAAAAGCTAATTCTGAAAGTTATTTTAAATTGTAATTCTTGGCGATTTTCTGCAATAAATATAATTATCTGAAACCAGATGATTTCTAGACCATATAAACCATAAGAATGGTTGTATTCTAGGCGAATAAAATCCATGTTTAAGGCGTGGGCGAAACCTCATTTACCTTTGTCGAAATATAGATGATTTTCACGATTTTTTACAAAATCGTTTTGAATTTTTGATGATGAATAATTCGCAAGCACACTGAAGTATTTTCACATAAACTGGTCAACTGGGACGGAAAGAGAAGATGATAATGAAAACGGTTGACTGTGGACTTTCGTGGAGTTGCAGGTTCAAGTCCTGTCGAAGGCATTCATCATTTTCTATGTTTAATTATTGCAATTCGCGATTAACATACCAAACCAGATGATTTCTACACGGTATAAACCATACGAATGGTTGTGTTCTAGGCGAATAAAATCCATGTTTAAGGCGTGGGAGAAACCGCATTTACCTTTGTCGAAATATACATGATTTTCACGTTTTTTTTTCCAAAATCGTTTTGAATTTTTGATGATGAATAATTCGCAAGCACACTGAAGTATTTTCACATAAACTGGTCAACTGGGACGGAAAGAGAATATGATAATAAAGACGGTTGACTGTGGGCCTTCGTGGAGTTGCAGGTTCAATTCCTGTCGAAGGCATTCATCATTTTCTATATTTAATTATTGCAATTCGCGATTAACATACCAAAATTTGCCTACTGATGATTATTTGTTCATTGATCATTGATATGTCAAAGGCAGTTTCGCTGCAGTTATACTTCATGAAAATATGATGGTACTATGATCGAGAATGTAAACATCTCTTAACAAACATGTTCGCAACTTAATTCCGATGATTCAATCAATATTTAAGTTAAAATTGTCACATAGTTTTGTACAGATTTTCTATACTGTGGGAAACTTAATGGTAATTTGTCCAGAACATTATGAAATATACGTACCATAAATAATGCATATATGGTTGCCTAATGCTGCAAAATAATCAAAACATATATGGTTTTTAAGATATTCTACTTTATTTTGACGTTTTGATTTCCATTTATTATTTCTTAGATTAGACCAAAATACAAGCCAATGACGGAAAGTTGTAAACTCTGCCATCTATAGGTGATTATTTGTATTCAATCAAGGAAATCAGCTGATTTCTTATACTTTTAAATCAAAATAAGGTGATGTTTAAAGAATTAAACAGTTTTGCGAAGACTTAACCTCTTGGAAATTAATGTAAAAAATCTAAGAGAAGAACTAAATACAAATTCTTTATGACTACTACAAATAAACTCACTAAATGAAGTCTAACAAGTTGCATACAGTTCTATATCGACTTAACAAACTATGACAATATAAAAACCAAGTAAAAACAGACTGTATATAAAAACCCAGAGCCGTACCCGCTGATCTATAGACAGGACGAGCGCATTTTCGACTCCACTCGTCGCTGGGGCATGGCTGGCGGCGGTGACGGTGGTGGTTGGCGGTGCGTCGGTCGTTCGTCGAAGGTTGATTTTCTAACACGAGTTTTCCATTCCGCTGGTCAAGATTTAGCCGGGCGATAAGGTAAATTGGATTTTTCATTTCCCGGCCACTCTCGGGTGCTGCACTCACACACCCACACCCACACACGCACACGTGCTGCTGCCAGCCAGCCAGGCAACCAACCAACCCTCTGATGCACTGCCGGCGACGCCGCCACCACGGCGTCGGACTTTGGGACGCTGGGCGCAATAATGTAATGTTACACGACACTCTTTCACAGCGCACAGCCTCCGCTCGCCCCCCCTCAAACAGGTCCTGCTCAGGAATAGGTACCGAGAGCACGCCATGCCGGGGAGTCAATATACGCGGCTCTTTTTCCACACGAGGAAAGCTTACTTAAGCTTCACTAAAGCCTCGATATGCGATTGCCATGCCGCCTTCCCTGCCGGTGAACTAATAGACTGCACACGAGGCAAACCCTACTATGGGTTGGCTGGCCTTGATGGATTTTCAAAAATTGTATTTATAGAAAATTTAATTAGTTTGGAAAATATATTCTTTCTGGGTTATTTATTTTCGAATATAAAATTGCATGATGTATGATGAATTCTACACGAACGGTTGTCGAAAGGGATAATTAACGGAAAAAAGTAGACAACTAGGTAAAGAACGCCCGACTAGCGATTTTCAGAAAGATTGGCATAGTTGGCTACACTAGTGAATTTCTGAAAGTTTAATTACTGAAAAATTTTAGATCGCAAATGAAACAGAAGAAAGTTGTGTTTAAAAGTTTTCGCAATGCAAGTGTTTAAACACTTCGGGCAATCAGTAGCTGTAATTAATTTGGTGCAGATGGCGCTACTAGTGAATTTCTGTGAAATTTTAGATATATTCGCTAAAATTTAAGAAAAAAAACATGTTTTTGTGTATTTAAAAGACTTTTTTTCGCTAACAATTGTGTTTAAATACTCTGAAGATCAGAAGATGTAACATATTTGGAATAGAAGTCGATATTAGTGAATTTCTGGGAAATTTTGCATCAAATTCGAAAAACAAAAATGTGCTTGAATGTGTTCAAACGTCTTATTTTCGATAGAAAATGAGAGGACACATCGGGTTTAGTATAGATAACACTACTAGCAAATGTCTGTGACCTTTTGAAAGATGTTCGCAAAAAATAAAAAGCGTGCCTAGGTGTACTCATTTTCGCTAAAATATAAAATAAGAATGTTCTTAGATATGCCTGGGACGACTTTGTAAACATGGCGAAAAATTTGGGATATATTCGCTAAAATTTAAGAGAAAAACGCACTTCGGTGTATTTAAAAGACTTTTTTCGCTAACAATTGTGTTTAAATACTCTGAAGATCAGAAGATGTAACATATTTGGAATAGAAGTCGATATTAGTGAATTTCTGGGAAATTTTGCATCAAATTCGAAAAACAAAAATGTGCTTGAATGTGTTCAAACGTCTTATTTTCGATAGAAAATGAGAGGACACATCGGGTTTAGTATAGATAACACTACTAGCAAATGTCTGTGACCTTTTGAAAGATGTTCGCAAAAAATAAAAAGCGTGCCTAGGTGTACTCATTTTCGCTAAAATATAAAATAAGAATGTTCTTAAATATGCCTGGGGCGACTTTGTAAATATGGCGCCTTTAGCAACTTTCTGAGAGAAACCTGGGACATATTTAGTAAAATATAAGAAAAAGACTTTTAGAAATGTATTCAAATGACTAATTTGCATTAAGAAGTGCGATTGGGCTCATCTGGGGATCGGTTTCTGTAGCAATTTGAAGGTTAGCATGATATTTATGAATGTTTACGAAAATTTCTAAAATTTAAGACAAGACGAGTACTTAAATACTTCTAGTGAAGTAAAACACACCTGGAGATTGGTATCTTAATCGGTAGCTAAAAACACTTTGATAAAGATGGTATCATTGGCGAATTTCACTGAAAATTTGGGGAATATTCGTTAAAATATTAGCACAAAGCGTTTAGATGTGTTCAAACGAATTATTTTCATTAATAAGAGTTATTAAATACTTCTAGGGATTCGTATCTTTAACAGTTCAAAAGTTAACTTATTTATGGATATTTGGGAAAATTTATCTAAATGTTAAAAGGAGCCCGTCGGGGTGGTTTAGCGGGTAACACCTGACGCCAACGGACGTGGTTCGAGTCCTCGGGGCGGGCATCAGTGTGATTATTATTCACACACCACTTCACACATGCACCCACTCACACACAAACACACACTACTTCAAACAATCAACTTCAAACATTAAGACTTCACACATCAATCTACAGACATCTGTAACTCACTAGAAGAACTAAAATCAACAACATTCACCAACTACAAAAATTATATAAAAACACTTACATGTATGAATTGATTGTAAACGACAAAAATAAATAGAACATATTAAAGTCGGAAAGACGCACAGAGGTCGATAGACGTTAAAATATGTGATATTATTATATGTTAAAAGAAAAACTCATTTCGATGTGCTCAAATGACTTATTTTCACTAAAAGTATGCTTAAACACATGGGAAGATTGGTTGATATGCGTGCTAAGGGGATCTGCAGATTGATAGCTGCAATCATATTGATATTGGTCACTAGTTATTTTCCCAAAGCTTGCTACAGATGGCGACACTTTGGAAGTTTGACGTCGGAATCCAATGATTCTATAGTAAAAGCCTATTAATATAGTAAAATATCGATTTTTTTAATACAAACATCTCTAATGATCAAATTCAGGTGAAAAAAAATCCGTAGATAATAAAATATATCCTAAAATCAAAAATGTCAAAAAGTGTTAACATTGGCAACCCATAATACATATTTCTTTATACATTGACTCTTAACATAATTATCTGATTAGAATTTATTTGTTTTCCTTGAAAAATAAAATAAAAAACTTTAATCTCAATATCTTTTGGTATCAATCTATTTCGTTAGCCACACATAAAAGCAGAATAGAAAAACTAAAAAGTTATAAAACCAAATCCTAATTAAATACGTGGCGGTAAAGCCAATTTGAAGCACGTAAAACCAACCGACGAAGATTGCCAAACTCGGCAAAGCGAGGTGAGCGTAATATTGCAAAAGTTGTGGCCGCCACACCGTCGCGCTCGACGCCGGCAGGACTCACAGTTGACAACATATTAGGTCTTACTAGTTGACTTAGTCCAAGTCGGTGGAGGGGTTTGCGTGTCCTTAAAGGATTTCGCTCCCCGCCCACACGCAGAGACCACGTAAAACCAGCACGAGCATTCGCAAGACGCTATCACAATACATCCAGTTAACGTTAAATACACACGACCATACCGGCGAAGAGGAGGCAGCCGTGGCGCATAAAACGCAAGCACCGAACGTAAAATATTCTTTATTGGTTGTCCTTTCCACCGGAGGCAAAGTCGGCGAAAAAGGCGACTCCAGCAGGCGAACGACGACGGCCGACATTAACACCCTCGCCTGCCTCCCTCACGTACGTACCGCCAGGGAGACGCGCGTCACTTTGGAAATGTCACTCTACATTTTTCGTCCTTTTTCACTTTTGTCTATATGCCTGCCAACAAATTGTTATGGACCTTTATGGGGTCATTCGATCAATTCGCCAACAACTCAAATCTTGCGCTCTTATGGCGAATATGGCCAAGTTGAAGCGATTTTTATTGAATCTAAAGTTTGCTCTACGTCCTTCGGAACGCACACGTGACTCGAGAGTGGATGTTCGAAACAATATATGACTACAGTCTGGCTACCACATGCAAATCGGTGTGTTCATGTATGTACTTGTATGCATGAATGTGCATGGGAGGCGGTGGTGACTTTAAGCACTCGCCGCGGCTGGGCAAAGATGTGGTGGAGGCGCCGGTGGAAAAATGGGGGAAATTTAAAAAAGTTTCGCATGGCCGGGGAGTTATAAAACGCGCGGCATGCTCGCATAAATTGCGTCGTATTAGCGTGCATATCGTTGCGGAAAACGATGGGAATCTGCGCAAAAGGACACGTCTCGGACATTTTCGTGATTTTTAAGCACATTACTCCTGTTTGGATTTTACCAAGTTTTATTACTTAACAGATGAGATCGAGTGTGATAAAAGCAGGCCGGATTTTTGATAGGACCTTCTCGTTATTAAAACTTGTAAATTTCTTGTTATTTATTTTTCATTCAGTTTCGATATGAATTCAAAAAGGTAGTCTTTGCCAAGAACATCATATAATTATTAATATTTATATAGTTTGCATGTGACATTCAGTTTTATCTACAAGCTTACAAGCGTAGCCGGACCGGTCATCGTGGTTCAAATCAACGTCGAGCACTTCTCCGCGGGCTGACCATCGCGTGTTCACTTCAACGTCGGGCTAACCATCGTGAGGACACTTCATCGTTATCATTATACTACATGAACGATTGCTTTAATTATTATAAATAATGGCAGTATTAATGATTATTATATTAGCTGCCAGATTCTTTTTGAATTTTTGAAATATCTCATATAGTTTTTAAAATATATGTAATTCTATTTACCTTATACTTTACATGGACCTTCTCGTTATTAAAACTTTGAAATTTCTTGTTATTTATTTTTCATTCAGTTTCGATATGAATTCAAAAAGGTAGTCTTTACCAAGAACACCATATAAATATTAATATGTATATAGTTTGCATGTGACGTTCAGTTTTATCTACAAGCTTACAAGCGTAGCCGGACCGGTCATCGTGGTTCAAATCAACGTCGAGCACTTCTCCGCGGGCTGACCATCGCGTGTTCACTTCAACGTCGGGCTAACCATCGTGAGGACACTTCATCGTTATCATTATACTACATGAACGATTGCTTTAATTATTATAAATAATGGCAGTATTAATGATTATTATATTAGCTGCCAGATTCTTTTTGAATTTTTGAAATATCTCATATAGTTTTTAAAATATATGTAATTCTATTTACCTTATACTTTACATGGACCTTCTCGTTATTAAAACTTTGAAATTTCTTGTTATTTATTTTTCATTCAGTTTCGATATGAATTCAAAAAGGTAGTCTTTGCCAAGAACACCATATAATTATTAATATTTATATAGTTTGCATGTGACATACAGTTTTATCTACAAGCGTAGCCGAACCGGTCATCGTGGTTCAAATCAACGACGAGCACTTCTCCGCGGGCTGACCATCGCGTGTTCACTTCAACGTCGGGCTAACCATCATGAGGACACTTCATCGTTAGCATTATACAACATGAACGGTTGCTTTAATTATTATAATTCCCACACCATTCATCTCGTATCTCGTACATCCACTCTTCTCGCCTACAAGGTGTGCTTTGCACATGTCACCACTTACATTTCAAGCCTGCCGGATCTGCGGGAAGTCGTTGGCTACGTTTTCCAAACTAACCACTCAACTAGTCAAATGTGCACGCCATAAATGTCAATTGCAATCTTGATGTCGAAAAAATACTTTCCATATACTTTCTATAGACGCTCGTAAAACTTAAAAACTACTGGGATAATAGACGATGGCAGTGCACTAACGACTGACAATACACTCGATAATTTACCTCTTTTTTAAGTAATAGTTTAAGTGATCAATAAATACTTGTAAAAGTTAAGTATACACCCAATTAAAAAGTGTCCCGTAATCACAGGTCAATTCCAATCCAAATTAAAAATTAATTAATTAATTTACTAAACGCAGTAAGACCCGAACTACCCGTTCGTTGGCAGTAATTACTGAACTGCGAAGAAAACTTGATACGACAAAGTTTCAGATGTGATTAACTTTGTTTACAAAAATATTACAACACATCGACTGAGGTCCACACCTCCAAATTCCCACATCATTCATTTCGTATCTCGTATCTCGTACATCCACTCTTCTCGCCTATCCTTGACCAATCCAGACACACCCTGTCTACCACTCTCAACATCTACAAGGTGTGCCACGAAATACTACACTTGAACACAGCTTTGCCTAAACATGCATATGCCTTGCAAATGTCGCCATTCACAAGTTAAGCTTGTCGGATCTGCGAGGGTCGTTGACGCGCCGAAGGTACCATCAAATCATGCACACAATCAAATCGGCTACGTTTTCCAAACTAACCACCCAACTAGCCAAATGCACTCGACATAAATGTCAATTTGCGCTCTTGCGGGCCAAAAAATGCCTTATCTTTCAGAAAATCCATATTTTCTATAGACGCTCATAAAATTTAAGAACTACTGGGAAAATAGACAATGTCAATGCACTAACGGTTCCCAATACATTCGATAATTTATCTCTTTTTAAGTTATACTCTAAGTGATTAATAAATACTTGTCAAAGTTAAGTTTAAACCCAATTAAAAAGTATCACGTGCTCACATGTCAGTTCCAATCCAAATTAAGAAATAATTAATTAATTTACTAAACGCGGCAAGACCCGAACTATCCGTTCGTTGGCAGTGATAACTGAACTGCGAAGAGAAGTTGATACGACAAAATTTCAGATGTGATTAACTTTGTTTACAAAAATATTACAACACCTCTACTGAGGTCCACACCTCCAAATTCCCACACCATTTATCTCGTATCTCGTACATCCACTCTTCTCGCCTATCCTTGACCAATCCAGACACACCCCGCCAACCACTCTCAACATCTACAAGGTGTGCCACGAAATACTACCCTTGAACCACCCAACTAGCCAAATGCACACGACATAAATGTCAATTTGCGCTCTTGCGGGCCAAAAAATGCCTTATCTTTCAAAAAATCCATACTTTCTATAGATGCTCATTAAATTTAAGAACTACTGGGAAAATAGATAATGTCAATGCACTAACGGTTCCCAATACATTCGATAATTTACCACTTTTTAAGTTATACTCTAAGTGATTAATAAATACTTGTCAAAGTTAAGTTTAAACCCAATTAAAAAGTATCACGTGCTCACATGTCAGTTCCAATCCAAATTAAGAATTAATTAATTAATTTACTAAAATTCCACAAAATGAAAGTTGGCATTTTTGAGTAGATTTTGAGTTGAAATTTATGAACAGAACACGTCTGTAAGCCCAAAGAAAGGCGCTCATTAATTTCATTCCGGGTCGTTATCATTAACACACGCCAGGCAAAATATGCGCATTAAATCTGCTAAAGTCGTACGCGCATGCGCATATATACACAAACATATACCCACACACCATACGTTCGCTGGAAATCGTTAGTCGTCCCGTGCTTATAAATGCTCGCTAAATTTATCAATTAAGGCGAAATGGCCGGCACGGCGGTCAGTCTTCGTGTGTACGCTGGTCTGCGGTTGGAAGTTGTCCAATTAGAAACGGCTTAAGTGACTTTTAATCGCCACTACTTAATCGCAATCGCCTTAATTGCTCTGCGGGCAAAAGCTGCGAGCCATGTAAGACGCTGGCGAACGAATTGTGCTGCTACTACTGCAGCCAGCCAGCCAGCCAGCCAGCGAAGCAGGAGCGACGCGAAGTTAATGTCATACTTTAATTAATGCCCGAATGCGAGGCATTAAAGTCGCATCGTGTGACTCTCAGCGTGTAGATCGTTTCTCACTCGTGATAATTGTGTTTGAATTCAAATTACTGCCATTAAAGTACACGAAAAAGATCCTTGAAGAAGATAAATGTATGGCGTGTTTATTTTTATAAAAATCTATGGATACCCTTACCTTAGAGTTTCCAACTCGTCTTATTTTTGTATTTTACAAAAGTTAAGGGTCTAAGTAGCGGTATATAGTGTTGCCTAGTTGCTGCAGGCATTATGGTTGTTCGTTGTTTCAATTTAAGTAGACGACATGGTTTTACCCAAATGAGAAAATTGACATTGAAACTTAAATCTCTACTTGTTAGTTCCAATTTCCACAGCAACGTGACGTTCGTTCAATACATTTCTCTTAAGACGGTAAGCTAAGACATATAAAGTTGCCTAGTTTTCTTAAGAATTGTTTAATTTGTTTAAATGTGTTAGAATTCAAATTACTGCTGTTAAAGTACACGAAGATTATTTTTTAAGATAATAAACGTCTTTATTTTCGAAAAATCGAAGGGAATTCATAACTGTTTAAACTCTTCTTATTTTTACGTTTTACAGAAGTTAAGAGTCAGAGTTAAGAGTCTGTATATAAAGTTTCCTAGTTGCTGTAGTCATGATAGTTGTTTGCTGTATCAATTTTAAGAAGACGAAATGGTTTTATCTAAATGAGAAAATTGACTTTGAAGCTTAAATCTCTAGATAGTTCTAATTTCCACCGCAACGTGACGTTCGTTGAATAAATGACTCTTTAGAATGTCACGGTATGTTTAGTGTCACGGTAGGTTTATCGCGTCACCATCAAATGTAACGAAAGGTGCCCCCATCAAATGTAGTATATGGGGGTTGGTGCTCTACCAACTGTCGTGTACCGTGTGCGCTTTCTCACACGGGGGTTTCCTTGGGGGTTTACTCGCTTGGCTTTTTGCTACTCTACAAATACTGGCAGGAGTAAGACAAGCGGACGAAGGAACTAGAGCTATGACAAACAAAGAAATAGAAGAGAAACTTGAAAATGACTTGGTACTCATTGTCAGACAAATAAAGCAAAGAAGAGCATGGAGGATGTCAGAAACAGCACCAGCTCAGCAAATTATGGTTAGACGAGATAGAAAAGGATCTAAAAAAGGCAGGGATGAACAACTGGACGGAACTAGCACACGACCGGAAAAAGTGGAAAATCAAAACACACAAAATATGAACAAACAAAACGAGGAAAACACAGAACTAATCCCCCCAAGAATGGATTTAAAAACAAGCCTAATTATAGGCAGGTAAAACTGCATAGCAGTGGAAAGCCATACACATCATTAACCTATACGAAAATGATCTTTGAAGATAAAACGAATGATTATTTGTTCATATTGACAAAGGGAGCTTCGCTGCAGTTATACAGCATGATAATATGATGAGAGTAGAGCTTTCGAGAATGTAAACATCTCATAAAAAGAACAAAATAACAATTAGTCTCACTCTCCAGTTGAAGCAATGCACACATCAAAAAAAGAGGTGTTAAAATCGGATTGTTAGTTTCTGAACGATCCGCCACCTAACTTTTGCTCGCATTCCCCAGTTTACTCCTTAAGAGTAGACTAGAATGCGTATTTGAAGTTTAACTTCAAAAAGTTGGCTAAATCAAAAAATGTAATGCTTTAGACCATATTAAAGAACTTAACAAATGTTTTATATGAGTTAAGGGTCTAGACAGCAGTACATAAAGTTGCCTAGTTTTCCATATGTTTTTCCATATGTCAGTCTTGACAACAGTTCGATATAAATTTAAAACAACATCTGGATTTATCAATAAACATTAATTATGCTTTTTTTGAATTTGTCTGGTATACATCACTGAAATATTGTAAATAAACAATTTTCAAAATTTGTAATTTTCGAATTTTGGTGTTGACGGAACCTTACAATGTGTATACTTGGCTGTCGCCCTTCGTACCGATCTAATTAGGATAAGACGCGATGCGGTAATAGCAATATACGCCAACATGATTTCAGCCATGACGCTGACGAAATAAATGGGGGAAACCCCTTCGGCGCGCCGGCTTTCTACGCAGTTGATGTATTATAAGTTCCCTATAGTCACTCGCTCGCTTCCTAAGATTACATTTTAATTAGGACAAAAATTTCTAAAAAACCTAGATATTATCAAATTTAATTAAACCGAAGCGTCAGATCGCTCAGAAAAATAATCATTCTCCGAGTAATCAAGCATTAATTATAATTAAACGATGTTTTCTTTCGCCGGATTGTGGCCGTCTTGGCAAAACACATTAATCCCCAGCTTTCTCCTCGCCGCCGCCGAATCAACCGCCCCTCCGGGCAATTGCCGTCGCCCGCCACAGCAGTAATAACGATTTTTTTACGCGCCTTTTTTTTCGCTTTGAGCTTTTATTACCCGCCGAATTTGTTTTCATTTTAAGTGTTGCACTTGCGCCTGGCGTGCGCAATTTAATTTCGTAAATTGTTGATATAATTTACCGAACAATAAGCTCACGCTCTGCGGCCCGATGTGAAGCGAGTGAAGGAGTGAGAGAGAGAGAGAGCATGAGGGAGGGAATCGCGCTGGCGGCGGCGAAGGCAAGAGTAATTAACTTTTAACGCGCGGCGCGTTGCCGCCACCCGCCACAACCGCCCCCCGGGGGGCTAACAACCGCCCGCTTCTTCATTTCGCGAACAGCACAGCACACAACACACGTCGTCCGGTAATTGTAATTCATAAATCAAATTGCATAAAAACGCATTTAACTTTTTGGGCATGAGCCGCGGCCTGTCCGCAAGGGGGCGCTGTTTGAGTATGTGCATGTGTGTGTGTGTGTGTGTGTGTTTCGTATGCGTGTAAATGCGCATGTAGTAGTGGAGTGAAGCGTTCAGCAGGACGCGAATTAAATAAAAACTAAGCGCGGGGCACTTTCGACAATGTGTTGCTGCCATTTCGGCGCTAATTTCACTCCGGCCAGCGGCTGGTTTAAATCATATTAAATGCTAGCTTTGTATAACAAGAGTAAAGAGCTTTAGATGGTTATACGTCTTTTGTTTTGTTATTTTTATCATTGTTTTTACATTTAAAAAAATGACGTGAAATCTGTAGAAAAAATGTAATTTTAATCTTTAACTTGATTGAAAAAGAAAATTTCGGACCTATTTAATATTCTACAATTTTTTTGGTAATATTTGCTAAAAACTACTTTAATTAAATATAACAATCATTTATAATATTTATATTATAATAATTATTTTATATAAGAATAACTACATTTGAAGGAAAGGAAAAAACCAGATGTCTCAGACCGGATTTGGGCACCAAAGAGATTTCCTCAATTATTTTCTTGAATTTTTTATTATTTGTATTCAGTCCGGAGACCTGGCCATCGACCTTCACTGGTCCTTCAGCCTGTATACATATGTTTTATTGTGTTTGAACATATTTACAAGTTATTGAGATTTCTTGTTTTTGTATTTTTTGATGTTGTTGTTATTATTGTGAT
>JAODAC010026959.1:0-16286 GCA_027575185.1 Mimaenictus wilsoni
GACTAAACATACTTAAGTGGAAATATACTAATCTTAGCACTAAATAACTAAAATATAGGGCATCGGTTCACGACAACTCTAGCCTGTTAAGATTGTTATATTATCTATAATCAAACAAATCATCATATGAGTAAATTCTCCACAAACATTATAGCATTTCCGGAAACTGTCCAATTATCATGTCAACGTACGGCTGAGCGCAGTTAAATGAATAAATCTAGGATGAATCTGGCGCACGCCGGCGGCGACAACGGCCGCCGCCAGCGCGATGCGAATAACAAGCGTCCGGAGCAATCATCGTCGCTATTCACCGTCAGTGCCAAAGTTAAACGGAAAAATACGCCATTATTGTGCATTCGCTGTGCGCGGCATATGCAATTGAAGAGTTGCCTCCCGCCACCGTATGCAACTCCGACGGGATGACATCGCTGCACTGCCACCCCTTTTGTGCGCTATCAGCGGCGACCGCGCCGCCCGGAAGACAATGTTTGCCGAGCACAATGAGGCACGCCGGGGAAGTACAGTGCGCTTCGTTTCGTTTCGTTTGCTGCGAGAATATTGGGAGGCGCGTACACTACCGCTGCAGCCTGAGCGGTGTGCAATTCTCCACTTCAGTGCGCATCGCTTAGACGTTCGTTTGTTTCCTATCGGTCGTTCGTAATGCCGATGAGATTGAATATTTACATTTTCGTTTTTGTACACTTACGTTGTGGGTCATAAAATTTCGTATACAAGTGTACTATATTCTTACGCTGATATTTTATCTGTATTTATAGGTTATTTCCTTCCTTTGTCTGTTGTAGACATTATTCATAGTTATGTTTTAGGTAGTTTTGAGAAATGCATTGGGGCATTCGAAATATTATGGAATTTATAATTAAATACCATATAATTAATATAATGAGGCAATGCCACATCGAAATCCGAAGCCGAAAAAAGGCAAGAAAGCCGAAATTAATTATATTATTAATTATTATAAGTTTGTTGTTGTATGTTCAGGGTTGCAATGACGTGACGCAGCATGACAAAAATCTAAAACAAACCCAGTATAAAACGATTTTAAAACGGGGTATTGGTAACAGGCCTACTTAGAGACTGAGAGCGGCTTAGCACCCTTGCCTTGCGGGAATAGGTCTTGGAGGATCCTCGAAGGAGTAGTAGTACCGCGAAAAGGGATGATTTCGGCCAGAACGAACCGGTTTTCAACGACCACGCACCACGCTTCGAAGCCCGGTTGACAACTTGGTGCACATTTTCCTTTTTGTTCATGTCATGAATACCTTGTTGGACCGAGTGCGTTCATGACGTTACGTGAATATAATGTTTATGTATACCTAAATAGATTTAAAAAAAGAAAATAAAGCAAAACGGGCTACTCAGAACCATAAAAAAAACTCGTCAAAGTTTATGGGATACAAACATGCAATTGAAAGAGGACTACAAATCAATGGAGTTTTCTAAATGTCAATTATAAGTTCACATTCATGCTAACGTGCCAATTAGAAAAATTGATGTTATATGAAAATATTAGAGGTTTACTGGGACGAAGTTTGCTGATCAACTAGGACTTCATAAATACTGTTTACGAGGAATTATAAGGACCAGTTTATACTAAGTTATTCAATATGCAGTGAAACAGGAAGACATGGGGCCCATTGACTTTACCATTTTGGACAGGTTTCCGTTAAATATAGGCCAATAAAATATAGTAAGGGATTAGCAAATGGCCTTTTTGGATGTCTTGGGGGTCATATCCATAGATGTATGTATACCAGTACACTTTACTATAAAATCGCCCAAAAATCGAAATTTAGAGATTCCAGGAGAGACACGGGAGTGGGGGGGGGGCTTGACGCCGCCCATGATATAGACATATGAAATATACAGATTAATTTACATACCATAAGTCACGTATACCAATAGACCTGGAAATTGTTCCGTTAGAGACAAGATTCCGCTTAATGCAAGTTCTGTTAAATTCCGGTCCACATAGTCCTCATATAAAAATAAATATTTAATGTGAATTTCTAGATTTTATTATAAATCATAAAATATAAACCAATAAAAACTCTGATATTTTTTAGCATTTATTTATATTACTTCATACAAATAAGCGTACTGCTCTTATTTATAGTGCAAATAAATATAATCTTTAATAATTTATGAACCCAACATATTTTTGAATTTGCATGCACTTATTTTTCACACTAAACGTATTTTATTCTAAAAATCACTCAACTTTGATCCACATTCAAATGTTGTTTGCCAGAGCGTTTGATGGCGGTTATTTGCTCGCTCATCGTTGGGTAATAATTCGTTCTTTACACGTCCACACCCGTTCACCGTTGCCTCTAGCAAGCGTATCCACCATCGCCGATGAAGTTCATCAGCTCGTGGCGTAATCATCCAGGCATTTATTTACAAGCATGCAAAAACGGCGCATCGTCGTCAACGAAACACAAACAAAAACAGCTCACAAAAGGCTCGCAAAAGCGCAAAGATTAATTAATTAAACTGCAATTTGTAAACTCACGAAACGTCACCCCTCAACCAACAAAGCCCCCCCATCTCGTCGCGTAATCTTTCCAAACGCGCGCGTATCTCTACGACTAATTAGTGCGTGCGAAAGGCCAAGGTTTGCAGCTATCCAGCGGCGTATTATGTTGACAATTAAATCGCAAGGTTGCGCAACGAATTAACGCGAATTCAAAACGCTGCCGCGCCGCTATTGGAAAGGTGCGCTCTGAACATGACACGTTTTTCTGAAATATGAAAATTCACAGCGTGCGATGATATTCAGTTACATGGCGCGCGGGCGTGTTTAAATTTTCCGCCCGTAAGCAAATTAGTTTTGTTAAAATTTGCAACATTATACTACGTGCACATTTCAGTCCTGGAGTTATTTCGCATCCTGCGAGACCTAGAAATGAGAATTAAGAGTAAATATATTATATAAGGGTAACTATCTATTTTTAGGTTTCTTTCCTCCGGCGGGAAATGATGTAATCCAATATGCAATTCAATTTAGACATTAAAATGTTTTGTTTTGAAAGAAATGAACCAAAAACACATCGTGTCTTTCGTGTTTTTACGGATATGAAAGTGATTTATGTATTTATGTTTCTTCATAAATATTTTAAATGTGTTCTGGAAATTTGTTTTTTTTTGTAAATTTATTTACTAGGCATGAAAATTGGATATACTTACTTGGAGGACTCCATTGCCTTGTAGTTGGCTTCCACTTGCAGGTTTGTTTTCGACAAACGTGCTCGAGCGTTTCTTAGTGGTTCTAATAACTCTGAAACACGTGTTACCCTTTTCTTTCTTGATTAACAGCCTGATCACACTTTCTTCGAAGAATATTTTCGAAAATATGTTTAATATTAATTTTGTTTTATTGTGTAAACGTAATTGATAATTTTACACACCGTTGAAGGTTTCACCCTGAGTCGGTGATAAATTGCTGACAATGTCTTGTTATACATGGAATATTACGAAAATTGTAACCACTTAACGCTTCATTATCACAAAAGTGCCTTATGTCTGCCATGACTAAAATTTTGCCGGCAAAATGATTGCAAAGAAATGGAAAGCTGCCAGAAATCTCACCAGGATATGAGCAGCATAATAGACGTTTTAGCGAAGAACCTATTATAGCTCCTTCGAATGTTACAACAATGAATGCAATTTTGTCGGCGGACGCCTTCAACTCGACGAAGTTGTCGATTCTTATACTACAGAAATCACAATATGTCATCCGTAATTTAACACGAAGTTCCGCAGTTTATATTTCATTCATGTTCTTTATAATTTGCAATAATGCACAACGCACAACAAAAGTGCACAACGGGAAAATGACATAATGTCCGTTGTTACTTCAGGGTACAAAGTATGTTGTAATAATAATGTTTATATTTTATAGGCTCTCAACCCTTGGGTTTTTCCGCCGTGTTTGTACATATATATTTTTGTGTTTACAATTTTTATTTGTTTTTGTTGTGTAGTTGTTGTGTGTTAAATGTTGAGTGTAGAGAGTTGAATGTTGAGGATTGAATGTTGAGTGTTGAATGTGTTGTGTTGTAAGTGTTTGTGGGTGAAAATAATATTCACCCGGTGGATTGCCCACCTCGGGGAATCGAACCCCGTCCTCCTACGTGGTTCGCCTAGACGCTACCACATTAATTGCAATTATGTTGCAATTAATGAAATATATAATGAATTTTATTCATAAAGTAACCTTGTTAGAATAATTTTAATTTTAATAGTGTGGAGCTAATTAAAAGAACTTTTAATGAACAGTTAAACAATACATTTTTGAAAATAGCACGATCGAGGGTTGTATATTCAAACTAGCTTGGTCTTGCTAATGTTACTAACGGGCAGAAAGACGATGTAGATAATAGTATAACAATGCAAAATAAGAATGTATTCATAGGCTCATCAACAGGTTCTGGGCATCTTGACTGGCTCACTTGACAGAGAGAGAGAGAAAAACTAAGTTCTTGACTTCTACATTAATAGGCAAGGCAGAAAGTATTCTGTGCAAATTAGGAATTTATTCATTAGTGCCCACTTAAATTAAGATGACCAGGAATATTGGTGAATCAAACGGTTTTGGACATCCTAACGGACTTGCCTGGCATTGAATGGAAAAGGCGGCTGGATACTAACTTTTCAGACGGCTGAAAACATTTGTATACTGAAGTTGTTGGGCACAATTCTAATGAACTTTTCTCTGCTGCTATAAAGCCTAATCTCCTTTTATGTATGAAAAAGAGTTATTTTTCATAGCCCTAAAAGTTGCATAGTTTTTCCTTTTCAATGTAGTCATGTTGCCAAGGGCTAAAATAAAATTCAAACTCAGGATATGTTTTGCAATAATTTTACATTGAATCATGTTATACTACTTCTGCTCTAAAGAACATGTATTTTAACTAACATATGTTTAAGTTAATCCTCATATAAAGTACATACATTAACTTTTATTTTCGCATTTTGATAAAATCCAATTAAAAATACAGGAAATTACATTTTAATAACATTTAAATGGCAGATAATTATAAAAATATATTTAATTGAAATTCCGCATTAAAACGGCGCATATTTAACCCTGCATATTTAATTCGGGATGGATGAACTCGGAAACGTACGTAGGAAAACTTTAGCATAAAACAAAAAGAAAAAAGCAACTAGGCCGTAGCGTTGTGAGGAATGCCAGCCGTGTGCAAACACAAATCTGCCGAAATGAGCATAAACGCTCGCTTAAATGAGGCAAAAAGCCAGCCGAATAAAACTCCCCCATTGGACGCTGGATCGTCGCGTCGGCATCGGCACAAAAAGTAAATGCATCCATTCGTGCGAGTAGCTTTTAATATTCGCTTGTATGACGGCGGAAAAGTGAAATAAGCTGCAAACGGCACACGCTTTAAAGCGCTCGTTTGCGAAGTCCATTGCTAGATTTCTGCATGCGTTGGCATTTCAAGTCATTGCTGCCATCCGCAGATCTACCATTCTCAAATCGTTACTCATCTTAAGCAAACTGAGAGCTCGCAGAACGAGTGAAAGAGTGATGCTTGCGATCATACTGAACGCGTTTGAGACACGATGCATTGTGCTGTTAGGGCGTGGGAGCTTTTGGGAGCTGGGATAGTATTTGATTTATACAAGTCACATTCATTGTATGAACATCCGGAGATCAAAAAAATCACTGATTGGGAGTTGTAAAATGTGCGATGCCTTTGTATATACAACAGAGAGTGGTACGGGCATGGATCAAATAGGTTTTGAAGTTCTCTTCCCCATGCATGTTTGTTTGCCATTTCCTCGGACATATCTTTGTTCTGATTCCCGTGAATATACGTAGCCCTTGATTTAGTTTTCAACAGTCTGAGCGCCAATAGTTTGGAGCCAACTAACTATTAATGAATAGTTAACAATTCACTTATGGAAAAAATGACACATCGAAGATTTTATGAACTAAACTCCGTTAATAAAGGGCAAAATAATAATTACTTCAAAGACTTGGACCTCAAGATAGCAAAGACGACTGATAAGAAATTTTCAGTTAGCTGAAGGCCTTTATAAACTGAAGGTCTTGAGAAATATGTTGCCTAATTGTCCATATAGTTGTTGAGCCTGATTCGACGATTTTTACGTAAGACAGGTGATCATGGTTACAGGTTTACAGGCGTTAGGTGTGCACTTTATTCTGCCTTTTATAACACGACACTTCACAAAAATGCGTCCTATGTGAAGCTGGCATAAAACTTGAGAAAAATAAATAAATCCTTGTAAATCGCTCGCGGTTAACGACAGAATGACTACGTGAAGGTCTGGTTGTGAGTATTTTATAACATGTTTAAAGCTTTTTTGGTTAACATAATAAAGTATCAAGAGGTATCTATTCAATATATTAACTATATATCCCCAGATAAAACATGGATTTCTGGATACATTGTAAAATATTAGTTGTTTAAGTAAAACTTTTATATGTTTATTTGAGAGTAGGTACTTAGAATGATTTTTCCTAACTCACTCACACAACTACTATCATACAGTCTTATTTGAACGACCCCAGACTAGCTAGCATTGACATATCAAAGAAGAACATGTAATCATTTAGCACAATTAATGAATCTACAAAGAAATTAATTCATTGAAATTGAAATTTTTAACAGGGAAAGAGAAAATTTGAAGTTCCCGACCGTATTCGAACCGCCGACCTTTGAGATACCGGCCCAACGCGCTACAACTGCGCCACTGACACCCTGGGAACCCGACCTGGAACTTCGAATTAACTCGTTCCTTTTGCCGCGATGGTATCCCAAAGGTCGCCGGTTCGAATACAGTCGGGAACTTCAAATTTTCTCTTTCCCTGTTAAAAATTTCAAATTCAATTAATCATTTTTTTTGTAGATTCATTAATTGTGCTAAATGATTTTTTTTTGTTTGAGTTTACCGGGTTTACTATGGTCATTAGCTCTATTCAATTCTTTTTCAATGTAATTAGTCATATTAGTGGCTAACACTATTGATAAGAAGAATTCATTTTACTATGCATCCCCACCGAGAATCGAACCCGGGACCTCGTGGTCAGTAGCCATAGACCAGACCAGCTAAATGATTACATGTTTTTCTTTGATATGACAATGCTAGCTAGTCTGGGGTCGTTCAAATAAGACTGTATGAGAGTAGTTGTGTGAGTGAGTTAGGAAAAATCATACCAAGTACCTACTCTCAAATATATTTCAAACTTCATACTAAAATTGCCAAAATTCAATATAACATATATATTCTATATGTTTGCCCACGGCCGCGCACCTACTCTGCACTTGTGCATCCCTAGCATCCGAAAGACTTTCTTTGCTAGGCAGCGAGCAGCTAAGACTAGCTGAATTCAAGGGGAAGTCGGTCAAGGGGATTCTAGCCTTTTCAAAGGATATCTCCGTGATTGGCCCATAGTATTGGTCCATGCACAATAGATCAAAGTTGGTCGCAATGCTAATGGCGTTGACCGCCCAGGATTAATTTAACAAAAAAACTTTTGCCCTGGGGAGTAAGCTGGTGAATTCGAGCTCTTTTGACTTTCAGTTAATGTAATATCCAGTACGTCCTAGACCAAACGAGTAGACGCGCTCAATTTGAAACATTTCTCGAATTTTCATTATATCGTTAATTTTTTTTTCGTGTTATCACCTTATTTACTGTTATACTATAGATGACTTGATGAATGGAAGATTCGATAATATATACTCTTATACGGCAAAATAATGAAATATCTTTTCAATCACGGACCATTTTAATTAGCTGTCAATTATCTTGGAAAAGGTACAATGTAATCATATACAACCATGTACGCTACACGTGTGCACGGAAATTCTCTCACATTCAGTTTGTCCATCTCCTGCCAGGCTGATAAGAATCAGAACAATGCAGAATATATTTTCAATATTCGCGCGCGCAATGTGCTCGTGCTTTTAAAGATCTTATTAGACATTTTAACGCAGAATACAGGGAATGCAGGTATGTTGACAGGTATTAAATTGTTTTAAAAATGAAAATGTTTTGTGACGATTACATGCTCATTGTTCCTTTATTAAATCACTTTTTTGAAAATATGATTTATAAGAATCGAAAAAACTCTACAGTCAGTAAAAATAAGGATATTTCAGCCAACGATATTAATGTCCAAAAATTGAACCTTCATAAAGACAACAATTTGTCATCCAGCTTTCCATCTATTCCTATGAACATTTCAATCCGTAACAAGCCCAAAAATAATATTTATGATAAATGACGGCAACGGCAAATATCAGAAAACATTTCAATCTCGCACTATAACTATCTCACTATCTCTGACAGGAGAGAACAATCTATCTTTGTGAGAAATTATGATTACTGTCACACATCCATAACGAAACGCCCGCGCCTACTATGAACACTTACGAAATTTATCTATAAATGGTAACAATCTTAATTCACTTTCGGAAAACGACACTAGCATCTTTTCCGGATTCTTGCGTTTGAGTGTTGTCCATTGACAAATGCGCAACGATGTAGGCTTCCAGTGAGTGAGCTGCGATGTGTCTGGATTATTTACCTTTATCGCTTTTCATCTTCGAAGATGTGTTGGTCTTTTTACGTCTTGTGCACGAAGTGATCGCCGAATGTTCGCCTGTCGCCTAGGGAGAGTGAAGATGACTTGAGCTGGAAATTGAATTCAACATCTACAAATATCTCTCGATTTCAGTGTTTCTAAGTTTTCTTTTTTTTTTTCTCTCTCGTACCATGTTTTTTACGTGAAGTAAAGTTTAAGAAATTGAAGTTTGGACGAAACGAGAGCAACATTCGTTTCTATTGATACGTGGCTTTTATCTTATTGAACTTGATTTCCGAGTCACGTAGCTTATTTCTGATTAATTTTTCTAGTCGATGTCTTAATCGATTTATTTCTTTCGATGAAAAAAGATCCGTTTTAATAAATATGTTGAAACGTGGAGTATTGTGCATTTAGTAAGAACGAACACAAAAACAAGCCATCTGGACCTTTGGATTTCGCTTCATTTAAATTTGTTATTCCTATTTCCAGTATTTCTTAAGTTATGGTATACATTAACATCAAGGACTGAGTATAAAAACAATTATGGTAAATGGCTTATGGTATGGACTGCTAGTGGCGATTTTGGACGTTGGCAGCAAGTGCACCAATAGCCGATTTGCACGAGTATCGTTCGGTTTTTTTGTATGGTTTAGAAAATATTTTGGAAAATTACTAAAACAAAAGTACGTGCGTTAATGCGTGTTATTAGAAACTTTCTGAAACAAAGCATATTACTCGGATGTCCACTAAAGCTAGGATGCTACGCCGCTGTACGAGACAAAACTGAAACAATAACACAATTGAAGAAAATATCCCTCATGGTCTGCCACTTTCCCATAGGCCAAGTTCGGTCGCAATACAGGTATCCCAAAAATGCGAGTTGAACTTCTATACTCCCGCATTCGTTAAGAAACTAAAATAAAAAAATAAAAGAAAAAAGTAGAATCTATTTTTCAATTTTTATTTCATATATTATTGGCACAAACATTGGTCACAATCGATTTTCTCCATTTAGATATATAATAAACAGTAGAAGGATCAAATACGAATATATACATCTTATACTAATATCACCGTGCACCGTGATTCAATTAGTTTTGTTTATCTTGTATCGTGAGACGTGGTATCGGAAACATGTAAAAAGTGCACCATAAATAAAAGTTCCCTGTTGACAGATTCACATACACATACTTCATTTTCAATTAACGCTTGCATATTGATGTAGGACGATCACGATTGATGTAGGATTTGGATCTGCAGTCGATTCGTGGCGATCACCGTAGCGCCCGGCAACGGTGGAGCACTAAATATTCAAATGCACTAGGCATACACCACGTTCGCGGATGGTCAGAGACACATGCCTGGATTCTGCGTGCACCACTGTGGCCAGAGAGCCTCGTTCTTCAGACCACGCGAGATGAGCCGTTCGCGTTGCATTTGGATACGAGCGTAAACGTCCTCGATGACTTGCTGTTCTTGCTTGTAGATGGGTTTGACACTTACATCTGACCAGACGCGTTCAGCGTACGCGGCTGCACGAGGCCAGATTCGCGTGTCTAGCGACACGTGGTCAGCCTGCTCCGTCCAGAGGCACGCCTCTCCACCGATTACAGCGCGTTGATACACAGGATCCGACACCCAGGGTCGATGCATGTAGAAAGTTTGCCACGGGCGGTAGGGATCACAAGCAGCTCCACCATTCTCTCTCCACCTGCCAAAGCCACAGTCCAAGTACCACGCGTCCACATGCGAAATGATCACATTGTACCCGTTCGATACTAACTCAGGGGTTTCGGACCAGTCACTACCACCCCAAGTTTGTACCAACACTTCAGTTTTATTTAGATACTTAGTCAAGTAGGGTCTCTTCGTCAGGTTACTAGACCAAATCATAACATGCTTTGGTTTCTTTCCACCGTTGGCTTTGGTAACACGCTTTAGAGCTTCAACGGTGAAGTTTCCCCATACATCAAAAAGATCGGTGTAGGGATTGCTGCGATTGCGGAATTGCTGCCAACATTCAAGGTTTACTTCATCCCCACCAATGTGGAAAATCTCTGTCTCATCAGTTAGTTCAATAAGATCTTTGTAAATCATCTCGAGAACATCGTAGACATGTGGGTTATCTGGATTTAGTTGTCCACAAGGTGGCTCCCCACAGTAAAGACTCCAAGGTTGGACGTTAACACACATTACAAGCTCTCCAAGACCTTCGGCAGGGCCCCAGGTCCATCCGTTACCCACGTGTGCAGGTACATCAACCTCAATGATCACACGTATACCGCGGAGCCGTGCATATTCAACAAGATCCTTAACCTGCTCGGCCGTGTACATCATGGAAGGGCCATAAGCTCCATGCTTCGCTAATTGTGGGACACTAGGTAGAACAAGAGGAAAACTCTGAGAGTCCGAGACGTGCCAATGGAATGCGTTTAACTTATTCGCTGCCATACCAACTAAGACCCTCTTTAAACTATCTACGGGCATAAAATTCCTAGCTGTGTCTATCATTAAACCACGATAGGCAAATTTGGGAGCATCCTGAATACTAGCTCCCTTAATAATACGTAATGAACCGCCACCTGGTGCAAACTGATCCCACCAGATCAACTGGCATAGTGTTTCCAGGCCATGGCGCGCACCGAAAAAGTTGTTGGCAACAACATTTGCAATCAGATCCTCCCCTTTGCTGCCCATTCTCAATGTAATTTTGTAGCTCTCGTCTGTAGCGAGCGTGAGTTTGACTATGTCTGAATGTTCTAATGTCACTTTCACCAGGAATTTGTTTAGGTCCCTTTGTGGAGTGGACGAATGATCGTTGATTGTAGGTTGGACGATGTTGGCAACATTGGATTTGAACACAGCAAAGGAATATTTCAGATAGGAGAGAGCGGGTTCGTTGGCGGTGGTCTCCACCGCGATCTGCTCCCGATCAAAGGCGACCGAATGACTACCGAGCGTGGTCGGTCCGGTGGGCTGTGGCCAGAGCATCGATGAACCGCAGAGCATGCTGCAGGTTGTCAGAGAGACGTGACGATCAGTGCTGGTCGCTGTTTTGCGTACGCAACGTTTATTCTCGCACGTCCACGTCCAACGTAGGTCGACTTTACTGTAAAGAGAAGACAAAAAGCGCCATTACCCAAAAGGTACAATAATATGCTATAGAATTTCAAATAATGAGGAGAAAGCAGGAGAAATTTACCGCAAGACGTAGGGTCTATTTATATAAGTTAATGTAAATTGCCCCAGAAGAGAATTGATTAAATAAATTGATCTATACAAATCGGACATTAACTTCATCTTTTGAAAGTAATACTTTCTGAACCAGTAACTGACCGATTTGAACGTGTAGGAGCAGGTATCTTATTATGCATTCTTAAATAGTTGACAGGCAGATAGAAAGGGGTGATCTTACTTATAGTCCCGTCCCAGTAATTTTACAAGCCTAAAACCAAATGTTGTCATAAGTAGTAAGACTTTCACTCTACCCCCTTAGGTTAGAATGAATATGAACTAGTATATAGTTTTACGGGGGTTGGTTGTGGGCTTATCACCCAATCCTGCACCATATTCAGATCCTCGCAAAGTGAGGAAAATGCGATATGTTCTTAATTGTAGTTGGTACTGGAATGTAACCTCTCTTTTTGAGTAGGTTGCTTTGTTTGTCTGAGGGAGTAGTGGTGATAACGTTACAACTGGAATTTGGGTTCCATGTCCATCAGCGATCTTATCCATCGTTTTATCCAGAGTTTCTGAATACCAGATGTACAGTTCAATACATGCCAGGAGTGTGGAGGTTAGCGCAATTGTCCTCACAAAAAACGTGACATTTTTCTTTTTACTTGAATTTTTACAAAAAGTACTGATGAAGAAAAAATTTTGCATATTTTCTAGCCTTTGCAGCTCCTTGGGTTTGGACCTACTTGTAAAACTTTCTGCCAGTACCAAAAAGGTACCAGGTACCAAAAAGTTGAAAGGACCAACATGTGCTTCTTAATCTAAAACTGATTTTGTAGCTGTTGCTCGTTTGCAGCGGTTTCAAATAAACACATGTTTTGAATGAAAACATTAGATACGTTGATAAACATTTTGGAATTCTCATTCTTCAAAATATTTCACCCTACTGTTAACGCTGACTTTGAACCCCTTTCACTTAACGACTATTATTCACATCGCTTAATACATAGAAATAGTCTTAGGATTGAGCTTGTTAGAGCAACAAAGAGATGCCTAGCAGTAATTAATTATCTAGCGCATTCATAAGCATGGAAAGGGTGTTTTTCAAACAGGCCTTACGCCTAACCAAAGAAGCAACAAAACCCAAAATGGGGAGCACTACTCTTAGGGCGAGTGCGGTGACTTTGAAGGGCACAAACGCCCCGGTACTAATGTAATTAAATCGTTTCTAATTTAAGAAGTACATTACGCCGGCCTGCGTGCAATTGTTCTTGCACGCAAACGCAAATAAATAGCGCGCGCCTCGGTTGGATAAATAGCTGAAAGCGCTTCGCACTTGCAGTGCTTTCTCATCGTCTGCGTAGACGTCTAATGAGCACACTCTATTTCAACGAGCCGCATTCTGCGCGAAAAGATATGGATCGCTTTCGGTGGAGAAAGCGGCAAACGAAGGGATAGCGAATAGTAACTCGCCCAACAGTGCTCATTGCTACTGGCCCGCTACTGATGTGATTAACTCAGGGAGCAGCATTTAAAAAGCGCACTTAACGAGTCCTAAGCAGAAATTATAAGCTCGACATGATAATTATGTAAAGCGTTTTACGTCTCCGCAGTAAATACAATCCCGAGGACGAAAAACCACAAAGCTCCACTTTTCCTTTTTGTCGGAATAAGAAAGAGGCGCCTTTAATTTTCCAAAAAAAGTCATTACTAAGATCCTCGGCAATCATGGTGTTGAGATCTTGGGTAGCGTCTTGGAAAAAGAGGGTTTTGTTGGTAATTGAGAATGCAGGAAACGTACAACGACAATTTATTTGTTGCTATGGCGAAGTAGAAAAACGGATGGAGCGAAAATACAGAAAGAGATACGACCCGGGAATTTTTTTTTAAATTATTTCTTTCACACTCGATTTTTGTAGTATTCTTTTTTTTATCAAGTTCTACATTATTAAATTAGATAAAAGTAATTATCACATAACATATAAATTTATCTTAAATTTGTTAGATTAATTGCTACGTTTCCGGAATTCATTTAAATTTGTAAAAGTATCGATACTTCCTAGAAAAAGAATCTAAAAACGATTTTTTCAGGTACAATAACATTTCCGCAAATATATTGGATGTGATAATTTAGCGTTTGAGTAAATAATTGATGCATTTTTGAAATATAAACGTTGAAATTGAACTTTTGGTTCTTGTTTAATATTGAGGATACCCTAAATCGTACGTAATTATCGAGCGTTATTTAGTGTTTATTAATTTTATTAATTTATTTATTTATTTATTTTCGCGAATTAAAATGGGATCATTTAAAATTAATTTTTAAAATATTTTCTTGGTGTTTCACAGTCATAAAGGCGCATAGTTTGATATATCGTAAAACTATTTACCTAACGGACGGACCTAACTTTAATGTAATAACAGTATTCCTACTAGAAAATGTCAAAAGTATCAATAGTATCAAAAGTATTAAAAGAAACAAAATTATCCAAGAGTGTTCGAAACTGTGGAAGGTGTCAAAATAATCTGTTTACGTAGATGCGTAAACAGAGGAGCGTCAGTTCGCTGATAAGGTGGTAGACAAAGGGCAGTGTAAAAGTAATTTCTAAAACGTTGGATTTACTAGTGTAAACTATACTATTATGTGAAATGGAAACATTATATAACAGGAGAATAAAAAGGTATTACATGGATCCAGAACTATCTACTTTGTGATGAGGAAACTTAAGCTAATCAAGTTTATTATTTGTGATTGTGCCTAAATATGTTGAATTCAATTTATTCTTTGTGGGATGAGCTATTCCATTTGCATAAATCTAAAAATTCACCGAAAATTTCAAACTGTTATGAACGAAATGTTGTTACTTACTTACTGGCTTATTTTAATGTAAGTTTTCCAACTTTTCCCGTTAGTACAGCTCATCCTAATTAAAAGAATTCCTTTCTTCTCTTTTTCATACCGGAGTCTATTCAACGAAACTACTTTATATTATAATAGAATAAACCCCGACCAATGAACCCAAAGTTGAGCCAGCGCTGTTGACTGATGAAGATCGATGCGTTTTTTACGAGTTTCGAGGGCGAGTTGAAATGGATTCCGCCACTTGCGCTACGGATATAATACAAATTCCATTAAAGTCAGCCGACATTCGAGTGTTTTCCGCGGACAAAACGTGTGCGCACACCGCCTACATAATACATGCAATCAAATTACGCACCAACTAGAATACAGACACAAAGTGCCCGACCTTTTGCACCGGAGTAACGCCGACCCGCCAAAAGCATACTGCAATTTTAAAATGTGATGGTTTCGTTGGCGTTGAGCGGCTGAGGCCACCCTTTGAATATTAATCCCCCATGTTGCCTTGCCCAGACAAAACCGGACGCAAGTGAATGAAGTTGTTGCACAAAGTGCACTCCAGTGCTCCGGTTTTACAATATGCACGCAGCATGCTAAATGTTTTAGTATGGGGGCGTTTGTCGTGAGAACCCACAGCGGGCATCAAATTGTTTCCCGCTGGCAAAGTGTGAATAAACATCGGCGAAGCAACGGAAAAATGCTGTAAACGTTTTGTGGCTCAATTCGGTTGCTGCGAACAAATATTGGATGAGACAATTTGGCGTTCGAGTAAAAAATGGATGCATTTTGGGGAAATGGCGAATATAAACGTTGAAACTTTTACTCTAGGTTAAAATTGAGGATACACCAAATCGCAAGAAATTATCGAGAGATATTTAGTGATTAAATTTGTTATATGGCCAAATTATAATGGAAACATTGAAAAATATTAATTTTTATATAATATTGGAGTTTATTCTTCACTCAAACGTATAATTTGATAGATCTATGATCTGGAATTTCATTGCTGAATATGTCCTGTTTTCTGATCATCTGTACAAGTTGTATCTATGTGAAAACTTATTTTAAGGTGACATATTATAACTGACTCAATAATGCTATGGAATACAATTAAACATTATAATGTTTTTGACCTTGAGTTTTTTAGGCTAAATCTTTGTCATGTGCCAATATCTACGGATTTTACCATTGAATTTTAAGTGATATTGAAGCCATCTGAAACGAATGGGAAAAAGTTCTAGAATAGATACATAATTTTATATAAGTTGCACCATTTTAGGAACGATATTCATTGTAGCCATAAATTGTGAGTATCTGCACGTGTTGCAAAATTTTCTTGCAGCATTTGATTGGTCTCTTATACTTTATGTAGTATAGAATGGGTGATGAGAGACTGGTTAAACATGTCTGGGAATTATGTGCAAGGAGGTCGGCGAGTGCTTGGGCTAGGGGTAGGGAAAAGGCGTATGAAGCGGTAGGATTATCAGAGGTGGCAGAGGGTAGGTTGCTGATAAGGAATGAATTAAGCGTGGAAGTCGGAACGATAGGAGGGGAGGTGGAGGAGCAGGAACGGCAGAATAATATCGAAAGAAGCACATATAACCCACTATACCAAGCAGTGCAGACAATCGGGATGAGACCCAGATATAT
>JAODAC010026970.1:0-16284 GCA_027575185.1 Mimaenictus wilsoni
ATCCCCACCGAGAATCGAACTCGGGACCTCATGGACAGTGGTCATCGACCATACCACTGCGCCACTTGGCTGGACAAGCATTCATGTCAAATGTATATTCGCATATTCCACCAGTATCTGCTTTCAACATCCCTTATGAATAAACAAATCATATGCTGCACTACATTTTTATATTTTCTGCGTTACAAGGTTTTGGTTTTCATTTTCACTTCTACATCATTTTTCTCCCAGGCTTCATCAAAACTGAATGCATATGAGACATGGTAATTTATAATCTATAGTATTTTTACCGTGTAATTCCGTTTTCTATCAATGAAATATAATTTGTATAAGATTACTTTCTCATTTTGGTCACAAACTGATTACGCAAACGAAGTTCTTTTACATTATTGAGGTTAAAATTCATTTAAATTAGATTTTTTATCACCATTGAAGATATGTCCGTGAGTAATATTCAAGGCTCAAATTATTAAAATACAATGAAATCTCTCAAAAGCGAAACATGCAGTATACAGAACCCTATCTATAACAGAAAATATTCTAGGTCTATTCGTTTACGTGACCTTTTCAATGTAAATTGACCTGGCTTATGCGTGAAGCTAATATGGAATAAAGAACAGAATATTTATATGGGTAAATCTTGATCGCCGCCATATAGAGCGAAAATGCCCCCTTCCAGGAAACTTGTAATTGAATTATTTGTCCATTTTGCCCCACGCACTTACTTCCAAAAATCACCCCGTATCAATCGTATTCACTTGTATATATCTGTTAACCACAGAAATAAATGGTTAGCTCGTGATTTTCGATACACTCTTAAATATATTAGATCAAAAGCAATCAAGAGAAATGCACGTCCTAGATAGCAAATGTATGGGTTAGTTGATATAGATAAGATTAAGGCGGAAGATAAATAAGAGAACAATATGAAGGCATATAATGAATGAATAATCAAACAACATAGATCTTGAAAGCATAGGGACTAAAGAAATAGAAAAAATCAATTATGCAATGAAGAAGAGGAGAGAAGATTGCTGAATAGAATCATATATGTTGGAAAGGCCGAAATGGCCGATAGACTTAGCATTTATATTATTGGTATATATTCTTCATTTATGAAGGAAAATATACTGAATAGCACTTAAGAAAATGTAATAAAAAGTCAGAAAATGTGCCTCCTGCCAAAAGGCAAAAGCAAAAAATATGGTTTAAATATTTATAATGCGTATTTTCTTTGTGATATTTACATTTGTAATGCCAGAAGGAATTTCGTCTAACTCTCTACGAGAAAATTGTAGTAAATACAAATATAATCATTCCTTATGGATAATTTTAATGGTATATTCAGTCCCCCACCGAACTTTGAAATCACATTATTAAACAATGAATATGCATATTTATCTTCTCTCGTTATAACTTATATTTATAAAAATTAAATATATTGCGGGTATTGCAGGCCAAATAACAATAATTTATACTACGGTGATTTACTGCTTACTCAATCTCTTTTAAGTGTATATAGGGCAGTGCATTACGACACACAATTCAAGTAATAATCAGGAATAACATTATTTTATCAAGTGAAATATGTTCTACTACATCGAATGATTGTATCGTAGATACAAACATTGAAATATATTTACACAATGTGCCTCCACCTTTTTCGGGCTCCTTATATAATAGAAACCACTCCATAATAGAAATAATTGATTACAAATCATTTTGTATGATTATGAATCATAAATCAGCTTGAACAGTTGAAGTGAATCTACTTATTTATGTATATATTTTGTATATTCTATTCGTTGTTCTATTCAATTTCTTGATGAAAGATAATAATGATTCAAAACATAGGAAAGAATTATTTCATATAGTTGAAGAGATATTTTATTATATATTTATATACTTTTATGTTGATGATTTTTTATGATAAAAATCGTAATTGATCAGAAACTGTTTCTGATATTTCAATTTCGAAAAGATAGAAGTTTGGTCGAAATGTATATGAGTTTTTAAGTTTTCAATATATTTGTAATAGTTTTTATATAATTTGTAATATATTTGTTTGTACTTCTGGCATATCAGTATAGTTTTTGATTAAGAAATGTCATACATATTCTACGGATTTTCATTTCCTTACTGGTAGAACACGTAGTTCTAGTCAAATCAGTACGGATATGTGTTCATAGTCCCACCTAGTGAGACTACCATTTCAAATTATAAATATACTAACATCGGATTAATATAATTGTTCACTTGGTTGTCTACATATTTGCATATTGTTCTGGATTTCATTTGTATTTTGACAGCGCTCGCAGCGCCATTACCTTTAAACAATATATATGTTGGTAGCCCTGCGTGCAGCGCTTAAGTGTTCTTGTGTTCTTCAGCATCCATCTAAGGGGGGGAATAAGGAGAAAAGGGGGGTTTGCGCCACTATAAAAACGTGGAACGCGCACTCCTCGACCTATTTCTCCTCTGGTGAGTTGTCGTGTTAACGCGTAATTTTCTTTTGTATTTGTGCATTCATTGTGTCGAGTTAATAAAGTCGTTGTGTTTGTTATTTCGTGTATTTTGAACTTTGACGTCTAAGGTGAGCTTTCGGTAATACTTGTGTCGCGATAACTCAAGGAACTGAACAGAATATCCAGTTAAGTCTGGTCCCGCGCTATCAACGGGAAATAAATTATTGTTTCGAAAAACCGCGACTACCGCGTAACAATAATAGTGTAGAGAATAATAAAACATTTGGTTAATTTAAAAGAATTGTATTCATAAAATAAAAGTATTCATAGCAGTGTTGAGGTAGGATATTTGTGCTGGTTTAGAAAATGTTGTGAGCGTTACGGTTAATTTAATTTGGAGTTCAATGTGTTAATCATCTTTACAATTTTTCTTAAGTTGTAGTAAGGACTACAATTGTAGTTTTGGTCTTATTTGTCGTATTTGTCAGAATAATGAATAATGGATTGTCTACTATTGGTTTACAAATTAATAGCCCTGTATCACTTAGGCCTGATTTTCTAGAGTTAATGAGCGGAAATCTTTTTATATGTTAAATTTTCATATTTGTTGCATAGGCTGAGATGGATATTCTTCGATCAAAATCTGTTCCTGGATATTTTATGATTGATATCTTCGTTGATTGTATTGATACAAATGAGTGCTGATGTGGCAGTAATACGTTGGTAAGGTAATTTACTAATATCTTATTAAATTATTAAATCTAATGAATTAAAATGGTGCACAAAGAGTAAATCCACGAAAAAATGTAATAAATTTGGCATCAATATACTCCTGAGGATACCCTCTATCTGACGATATCATTTTTAGCTCTGTCTGAATGGACACGATAACTTTTTACTTGCAATATATTATTGAAATTTTGGTTAATTCTTGGAAAATCAATTAAAATGGCCATGCTAGGTTGAATCTCAAAGGGTATGTAATAAATTTAGAATTAATCTAAACCTAAGTGCACCCGCTTTCTGATGATTTTATGTTTAGGCTGACTGAAAGGTGCAAGGTTTTTTTTAAATTAAAATATTAAATTTTATATTCATTATTCGAAAAAATCAATGGGTCCTCAAAGGGCAATCCATTGCCGCACAAACAATATTAGGATCAACAAACCAGTCACAATCAACATCAATAAACCATAATCTGCACGTAATCAACATCCGCCGAGACTAAACATCGAGAATGCTGACATCTCAAAATCGACACGGTGCAGCGTGATCGCCCACGTGTTCTGCTGTGACGAACTAAAGAAATGGTCTCGTCAGCATTTGCACCTGCTATATATAGTCGAAATTTCGTCATCACATTCATTCAGTCGCTTAGTCAGTCCGAGTCAGTTTACACATAGTCACTCAATCAGCTCGACACCGAAGATCGTCACCGAAGTCCACCAACAGCGAGCCTGACACTAGCTGCCGCCACCAGAGAGTCCGCCGTCACACACCGAGTCCCTCACCGGTCGCCTCCAACGACTACACCGGCGCCAGCAGCCGCCACAGAGTTCGCTACCGGCCGCCGTCACCAGCAAGGCGCAAATCAACCTGCCTACCCCGTTGACCAGTACGCGTCGATCGTCTCCAGCTGCCGCCTCCGCCTGGATCTCCTCGTTATCTTAATTTCCTTCATTTTATATTTCATTTCATGTATTGTGGTATAATAAAATCCTACAGGGCCTTTTCTAGAGAGTATGCAATAAATTTGCTATCAAATTTTAGATTTAATAATTTAATAATATCTACTCCTTACTATTTTCACACATAATAGTCCTAAAAAAATAGAGTGTACTTGCAATGTGACATACTCTTAAGAAATGAACAGCAGTCCATGCTCGTTAATCAACATACTATCAATTTATAAAATATCCATATTGATTACTTATAAATTCATTATTCAGGACCACAAAAATTTATCATAATGACTAGAATTGTAATGCAAATGTTCAATATTCATTTAATCCCTGCAAAGCCGTTACCTCCGTACTTATACCGCATGCAACTCGACGAATTTCCCTAGCAGTCGAAATTCCTCGCAAATCTATGGATGTTGCGGTCGACCACTACACGAACCAAGAGTACTCCTGGAACACTCCCAAGGGCTAAACAAACCTTTGTAAAATACAGGGTGATACCAAAATGATGTTGTAGCAACAAGTTTGCAACCTAAAACAAATAATCCTGCTCCTAGTGATTAATACAAGTAATTGTTGATACTCCGATGCAAACATCTTAAACGAATTTAAAATGTATAATATTCTATCCCCAAGGTGTTAGGCTGTATAATTGTCGAATTTCACCTTCCACAAACCCTTGCAAAGCCTTGCTGAAATAATTCGATCTTCGTACTCGGATGGTGGCCGGTGTATATGCGCATACATTTGCATGCCATCCATTCTTAACCGGCGTTATTATCTCCGCTAGCGCCGATGGTAATTAACGCTGTTTCGTTGGGATTTGAATGACAAAGTGGATGGGTAAGTGCAGCTAAATAAATCTTCGCTGGTGTTGCTGGCACCAGTGCAAAAATGCATTTATTTATACGCCAGAAGCTGAAGTATTCCAACACAGCCAAGATAAGAAAGAATAGTTAATGTTCCGTATGTTGGTTTGTAAGCTCACTGTAATAATGTGATTCTGTCAAAATATTGCTATTATAAGATGGATAAATTTGTATTTGCAGTAAATGCATTCTAGGGCTTCATTTATTCGAATAAATATTAGTTTGGTAATTGTAATACAGAAAGCTTAATTTGGTTAGTATTTTATCAACATCTCATGTAACTTATTAGTCCCTGCTTTTATTATAATGCTATAGTACTGGAATATTCTATGGAGTGCCACAAATCTGTACCCAGTGGTGTTAAGTCAAAAACCGTCTGAACCAAAGGAAAACCAAAGAGAATACAAAATAAAAACTATTATCTTGTCTTTATCATAGTATTGTTTTAAAATAAAATTAAAGGAAAATTTTCTCCTTATGACCAAAAATATAAAACTAAAATTTGAAAAAAATCTTTGACTAAGGCTAGATGAGTATGTATAAATTACCTCCAACTTATTTCAAGTTTGTCGCTTTTAAGATTTACCGAGCATCGGCTACTGTGGTCATTAATTTTATTGAATTTGTTTTCATTGTAGTCATATTAGAGACATATTGTTCTACATCCGCTGAAGTTCGATCCCGAGACCTTACGGTCAGCAGTCATAGAAAACACTTTGCTGGACAAACAAATGGTTAATGAATAAATCAATCAATATCTCTTCGAGTTATATCTTCTTAATTTCTTATGAAGATATGTTATTTGAAATTAATTTAACTCTTTCGATCGAAAAAGCATTTTTTATGAAGTTCATCCTTCATAGGCGTCATCAAGTCCACTTGCATGGATCCCGGCAGATTTTGTTATAGGTGGTCGTCAAAGGGACTAATTTGAAAGATCGTCCCCGCTCGACCATCGAATGCAATTTGAGAAGGTTCTACAAGATCAACTATGCTGACATACTAAATTTCATTTTAATATCTCACATGGTTGCTTATCTATTGGCCTCTCAAAGAAGAGGAGTTCGTCATGGCTCTAGACAGAATTGTCTAGAAGTGGCAACTTTGCTTAGACATTCTAAGGCTTCTATAAAACCGAAACCTGTGCTTTTGCACCATTTTACAATGAAGAATATATTTCTGGGCTAGCCTTTTAATCTCATCTTTGTGTACATTCAATCTGAAAATAGGTAAGAAATTAGATGCTAGGTGCTTTGAACTCAACTTTAGACTACCATAACTTTCTGAGACCTAACTGTGGTGCCTATATGTGAATAAAATTCAGTAGCCATTATCCATAAAAATTAAAAGTTATGCATTTGCAAAGTTGGTCAAAATGGGTTTTTGCCATTTTCTTGGGTATATTCGATGGCAAATATCTCAACAAGGAAAAGAAGATTGGAGATCGAATAGTTGAGATATTTGCCCACGAAGATACCCCAAAAATGACAAAAACGCAGAAGAGTATTGTGAAATGTGTTGGAATTTTTGTTTATGGCCTGTTATATGTAAATAATTTGAAGAATGTTAAACGTGTAGGTTTTAGTTGCCAGTTGAGTGATTCTTAGGAGGGTTTTGAGATTGTTTGAAATGAAACGATTCGTAATGGCCAAACAGTTTAGGTTTATGGTGTAAACGCATAACCGTTCTTTCAAATTGCACCCTGTTGGGCGGCGTGGCAACAAACTATATATTCCGGTCTTCCTGCTAACCTTTACAGCCTTTCAAAAATAAATAATAACAAAAAAAAAACTATTAACCAAACCAAAGTCTGTGCATTAGCGTCAAAATATAATTTAAAAAAAAAACTAGTCCTCATTCAGCTAAATCGGTTCAGTAAAATTTACTCAATCGTGTTCGCAATATCGAAAAACAAAGTTGCGAAAAAACGCCTTTAAAGTTGTTAAACATAACAATACTCTTTATTTTTTATGATCTTTATCAGCTAGAGCTTCGAAAATTCTAAAGCTGGCAACTTGAAAATTTAAAGGAATATTCTAAGACAGTTATAGAAAATATTGGGAAGCCGCATGATATATAAATTTACAAATAATTGTATATAGAACAGGTTGGTATTTTCATTTTAATGTACTTACTGAATTCTTGTTGCTACTATATGGTAGCACAAATTACATAATCCTACGAAATAATTTAAAATGTTTCGCAGATTAATAATTCAAAATGGTTGTTTTTCTAAAAAAAAAACTTGAATTCAAAGCATTATCCAGAATTTTATCAATTTGATATTTACTATAAACTGAAATGTTTAACTATCACCAATTACATAAAACTACAGATACAAAATAACAAACGGGTCCGATTTAACAAAAGCGATTTCATTTCGGATTTTCATGCAACGGTTTCCATTTACTCGAATTGAATATAAACATCAGCTGTCGTGCGTGGTAATCAAATATGATAAATGATTTTTGTATATTTTAATATTTCATATCTGCGCCGAGTGAAATTGCATTATGTAAATGACATCGAATGTGTTGTGTGCTGCATAACGTCACTCATTGTTGCAATAAATTGCCGTCTTTCCGATTGCATTTATTGCACGCACCGCGCAATCCGACAAACACGGTGATTTATTTCGCTCGCTCGCAATATCAAAAATAATCGAAAACGATGCGTCCACTACACACGTCCACTCCGCTCCCAGTCATCTGATTTGTTTATACTTGTATGCGTCCGGGGAGTTATGCGTTACGGGTGAAATTCATTACGGGCATGATTCAATTTCGGCTCGACAATACGCCCGACAAACAATCGGAATAAATAAATAAATATGTTCGACGGTGCGCATCATCCTCACCCATCACCCTCACAATCACTACCCATACCTTCACAAACACATCGGCCGATTAAAAGCGGTTCGGTGACAAATCGAAAATGTGTAATACGAAATTGGAACGCATTTCGATTAATATTCTTTATGCCGCGTATTCGTTTATTCAACGATTTTATTTATTTGGGTTGTGACTTTCTTGAAAACAATAATATTTACTTTACGCTATTGGAATTTATGACGTATGTGTTTATTGGGTTGCATATATTAAACATCTCAATTATTCCTTGTGGTAGGTTAGTTTTGGAGTGTACATGTGATTTACAAATGTTAGGTCACTCAGGTCATTACAAATGTGGAAGCCCATGATTTTCTTCACGCTTTAACCCAAAATGGTTCTCACCCCTTTAAAAAATTTAATTCGACGGTTAAACTTGTTTTTCAACAAAAATTTCCCGAATCGTGGGTATCACTGAAGAAATTGCGGTTATCAGTTCCTTTTCAATCATTAAGCGAGATCAATACGTTGTTTTTGATTCATTTTTTGACACCTATTCGGCTTTTTTGGTTTGTATTCGAAATAGATATTTTGCATGGGGGCATCTTGGAACAGCCCCGCGCCCCACAGGTTGGAAACCACGGCATTAGAGTGTCCATAAGGCAACAGAAACACATGGTTTTCTTCCCGATTGTCCGCGATTTTTGCGATTTGTTCGCAGTCTGTGGAGCAGATTAAATACCCACGATAATTATTTACGGAATTGACTATAAAGTGAACTTTTGTCCCAGGTGAGCAATTGTCTAGGAAACTAGAAGGGTGTAGCACTTGTAAATCACTCCAAAAATAGCAAGATAATGGCTGAATACAACAGTATTAGCTGCATTATTATAAATTAATATTTGCAAGAAATATATAACAAAATGTCACAATATAGTGAAAGAACATCATGTCTAGTATATTAAGAATTGTTTCTTCGATTTGATTCTTGTAATGACATTTCAAATTCCAATTATTTTCAAAGCTATTCGAAAATATCTTGACACTAGAACTTTGATCTGCTTCACAGGCTGCAAAGAAAATCGCCAAAATCGCGGGCATGCATATTTTATCCAGTATTTTTAAGTTTCCATGAAAACCGAATATTTATGTCGCCTTCTGGACACTCCATGGAAAAAAAAAATTATTACTGGCTCCACAGGCCGCGAAGAAAATCGCAGAATCGCGGACTTGCACGTTCCCACAAGAAACGCTAACAAACCTTTGTAGCTAGGTTTTGTAGTTAACTTCCGAGAAGTTATGTTGTGAACTATTGTAACTAATGAAGATAATATACATCAGGTTGCATATATTTAACTTCTATACTTATGATTTTAATTGATTTATCTTACACCAAATTTTAATTGTGTTAATAACGACATTCAAATCGTTAAATCCAGTTTTGAAAATATCGATAACCAATTAGAAGATTAGACAGACATCAATGTTTGTGGGCAATAAAATGGGGGTTTGTTTGGGCCGGTTTAATGATATAATGAAAATACACACTGCTGGTGCGGCGCAGCGGTGGTGGCGGATGTGCGCGATTGGGTATTATTGTTATGTTCGATCCGGCCACGGGCACGGGCACGAACTTGCAAAAATATTACAGCCGATATCTCGCACGCGAAACAAATCGACCCAAGAGCCGCTTACTGCCACATTGGTGCGAGAGGAGGCTGAGGATATTATCGCCGCTTGTGCAAACCTTGAACAGAACCGCGCCCCGGCGATGTTTACCTATAATTTTCCACATTTACGATTATTTTCATTGCACCAATAAACGCAAACTGTAGAGAGTTACGTGATTCGTCCTAAGTTATGGAAAGTTCCCTACTATTAGTGGATAGATGACGTTGATTAACTGACTATTCTACTATCGTTCCTTAAGATGACCATTCAAAAGTTTAGAGACATGATTACTTGCATGACTCTAACAAAGATGCTAGTAATACATTGGAATTTTGCCCTGCATGTGTTTTCTAGTTATTTATGAAGAAGTGCGAATTTAATGTAAATTTAATGTAAATATCTTTTGGTTCAGAGATGCTTATATTCTCGAACGCACTACTACGATCGTATTGTTATGTTATGTGACTGCAGCGAAGCTGCCTTTGAGATATCAATATGAATAAATAATCATTGGTAGGCAACTTTAGAATATTAATCACAAATTGCAGTAATTAGGAGGAGGAAATGATGAATGCCTCCGACAGGACTTGAACTTGCAATGCGTTCGAGAATGTAAACATCTCTTAACAAAAGTTCGCAGCCCAATTCTGATGATTGTGGCGTTCGGTTCAAGTGGGATAGAAAGGGAATATGATAATGCCGACGGCTGACTGTGGGCAACACACCGTACATGACATATAGGTTGGTTCAGGTTCAAGTCCTGTCGGAGGCATTCATCATTTTCTCTTTCTAATTATTGCAATTCGTGATTAACATCTTAAAAATTGCCTAAAATGATTATATGTTTATATCTATGTAGCCATACAGTCATTCATGACAATATGGTGAAAATAGAGCGTTCGAGAATGTAAACATTTCTTAGCAAAAACCCAATTTCGATGATTCGATTCCATGAAGTGGGTCACTTTAAATTAGTGGTTTAAACCGATCACAACGGGCACGCGGATTGATGACTTATTGATGAATTTCGGACCTATTTTAGCGCAAGATATAAACTAATCATCAATTGCTGCTGATCAGTACGTTAGCACAGAAAGACCAAAAAAAGTAAAAGTAGTGCCACTATGTAGTGCATGTAATAGTAAAGATAGCGGAGCTAAAGTCACTAAAGTAATTAAATGTAAATAAATAGAATAAATAATGATATTGAGTATTCCGACATGTTGCATGCGCGATAACAATCAGGGCAATTTGTCATTTCGTGTTTGAATGTGGCTGTGTACTGTCGCCTCCCAACCGCCGCCGCCACACTGTGATGTATGTAACACAACTAGAAATCACCTATTTGTGATAAGATCATGCGGCCCACACGCCGTCGACACGCCCTGAAAACGCATAAATCGCCGCTGAAGCATGCTAAGCGTGCTCAACCGCCTCTCGTAACTCCCTCCACCCCCACTACCCTCCTCTCAACCATCACGGCAACATTCACCCCCGCCCACCTAACAGCAACTCGTGGCATGCCGGACATTTACTAATTACTTTTTGTATTCCAATGCATGTTAATTTACATACGTTCGAAACACAACGCTTAAACTAGGTTATAAATCCAATGTTTTGTTTTGCAGCACATACGTGTACACGTCCAACGTGACAAATGAATGCAGAAATTTGCGAGTTTTAATCACGCTGAGTAATGCTCTCCAAACATATGTAATTCCACACCCTCAATGCCGATTATCGTCTCAATTCGGCGATTATAACCACCAGTGACATCTATTAGCTCTATTTAATACTAGAATGGGTGTTTGTGTGTAATTTGGGTTGTCTACTTGTGTGACATTCATATTCTACGATGGCGTTGTTGGTCATAGCGTCGTCGACGCCGACGGTGCTGTGGCAATGGTAGCGGCGTGTAATCGCCTAATGTTTGCGATGGCATTACAGAGTAGCCTGACGACGAGGATAGAAGAGGTGGGTTCATAGCAGTGGAGGTGGCACGCGTGTTTGAATACTTGTTGCAGGTGTCCCTCGAGGGGTAATTAAAATTTACAACCGTAATTACCGTCGGCCGCACGCGTTCCTCACCCGTTATATGCGCTGCGGTCCGGCCGCCGCCTACCCATTGCCATCCTCCTCCAACCGATATCCTGCAACCCTCCCGACACTGTTGTATTCCATGCTAGTCCTCACCAAACACAACTCTGCCTAGCATACTAATAATTTATCGCAATAAAATTACAAAATTACAACTATAATACTTCACCGCATTCGCAACCGCAATTAATAACGTAGAATTGCAATTATGATCAGGATGACTCGTCCTGATGGTAAGCTGCTTTTGGACGGCGGCGAAAGTTGGTCTGGGCGGCGAATTAATTTAAATTTCTTCGGTGAAACTAAACCACGCTGTGCGAAAGAGGAAACGAAAGCAAAACAAGTTCGGTCAATTAATTAACACTTTAGTTCTGAACTAATTAATTAATAAAACGTCGAGCGGGTTTCGGCTGTGTGGCGGAGAAGCATCGGCGGTGGCGGTGGAATGGAACAGTTCATGAGGAGGGTGGGCATGTCCAGAGTACGAGGAATCGGTAGCGGTACGACGGCTGGGAAATGGGAAACTTTGCAGTGCGAAAGTTTGTTGATCATTTTGAACGGGTCGTTCGGGAGAGGGAGGCTGGTTTAGAAACTAGGGACTAGTGTACATCAGCAGATGGAAGGCGTAAAAATGTACTAATTTATGGTGTGGAAAATTAGCATTTCTTAATTAGAAACAAAACTAATAATATAAGTGTCAAATAATCTGCTGAATATATTTTATAAACTGGAATTCATTTTAAGTAGTAAACTTCGTAGAACCAATCCTCCAGGATATTCATATTCATAATTTTTCCTATTACCACCATTGGATGAATGCTACAATTATAATTGGCTCCATCATTATTTCATTCCTCCTTTGATTTAACAATCGCGTTTTTTGTACATTTATTTTCAACACATATGTTCGAGCATTTTCTTGAAGTCCTCATTCTTCTGAGGCACGTGATGTTTTTTCATTCTTGTTCCGGACATTGAATAAGGTTTTACGAAGCTTATTTTCACAGTTCTCAGTTTGACAATTATTTTCATTTATTGGGAACACGAAATTGATCTATTACATTATTATATTATCATTAAGGTAACATTGGTATAAACCAAAAAAGTAAAGAACAATAAAATACAAAATTAGAATAAAGTTAAAATTGCAATTTTATGTGTTCGAAAGTTTATAGCAGTATTGTAGTAGAATTCGTGAAGGTGTTGAAGGGAGGGAATGCAAAACGGTTTAAGTATCTCCATGTTGTGAGCGTTATTGTTAAAATTACTTTTGAGGTCAATGTACCTGTTATTAATGAGAAATAATTGACATTTTGAACTGAAAAGTATTTACTGGGTAGTGTAGTGGTTTATAGGGATGCCTTATATTAGAAATTATTCTTAGCGCTGATGTTTCCGCGATCGCCATGATATGTTTGGTGTTGTTTGTTGCGTTTGTCAGAATAATGGCTGCATAATCCAATATTGGTCTACAAGCGGGTGTAGGACTGTTCATCGTCGTTCATATCAACGTCGGGCACATCTTCGCGGGCAGACCATCGTGGGTACTCATCATCGTCGTAAAATTTCATCGGGATGGCGTATCATCGTCAGAGTTATAAAACATGAACGGTTGCTTTAATTATTACAAAAATTTCAATAATTCAAAAAGAATTAGCTAGCTAATGTAATAATCATTAATACTACAAGTTTTTATAATAATTAAAGCAACCGTTAATGTTTTTTAATGCTGACGATGAAGTGTCCTCACGATGGTTAGCTCAACGTTGAAGTAAACACGCGATGGTCAGCCCGCGGAGAAGTGCCCGACGTTGATTTGAACCACTATGACCGGTCCGGCTACGCTACAAACACACGTATGTATGAGGTATGAGTTAAAGTGCCTTGATTGACCCACGGTCGCAAAAAGGTTCACCATCACTGGTCTATATGAATAGACATGATGCGGACTATGATACATATAGTTATTTAACCTATACTGTATACGGTATTGCCTACTCTTAGAATTTTACGCCACGTATAAGTACTTAGTCCTATTGGTTGGGAATCGATGGTCTATAGTATACAGAATAATGAATTAGTATTCTGAAGTTCTGAATTATTAAGAAAATTATAATTTCAGTCCCGATAGGATGTTTCTATTCCCCTTTACTATTTCATTTTTACAAAGTTATAAAGAAATTGAACTCATCGATAAATTGTGCATTAGAAGCAATAAAAACTTTTCCTAAGAGAGTTAAAAGTGTTTCAACTTACTGTAAAAATAGGCCGAGGAAATAAAAAAAAAAACTAAGAACTAAGTGCAAAGTCTCACAAACACTCTGCTAGTAAGTTCGAAACTCCGAGGAATAATTAATGCAAATGACAGGCACAAATATTCTCTTTGGACTACTTTCAAGCATCATTTTATAATGTGAGAAGGGAGCTAGAACTGTAAGTTAAAAGAAAAAGACCGTAAAACTACTTGGGATAAGGACGGAAAACTTAATAACCCTTTCAATCAACCATTCTGTTTAATATATTTATCGAACTCGGCATTTACGATGCATAATGATGATTAACCAATAAACAGACGTATTACATTGCCGCAACATTGTACTGAACACAACACTGCGGAGGCGCCGCTTTCGAGCATTTATGGTTCAACGCTATTGGTGTTATGCGATATTCGGTAATTGTGTTACGCGACATTAATGGTTTCGCAAATTTATACGCATATTCAGCTAACCTCTTACTATCATACCCGTAGAATATTGTCATCTATAAATGAGCTAACCGTAAAATAGTTTTGTGTATCTAGTCCTTTAGGGCACTTTGTGCCGTCTTCAAAGTGTTTTTCATTGGTGTGGACATGAAGTTGGAGTAAATGTGTTTTTCACATTGCACTTTAACGCCCTTGCACTTTGACTTAATTTGGAGAGTGTTGTTACTAAGTGGGTCGTGCGCATAGAGATTGCAAATGTGTTTGCCGGTTCAAACAACTTGCAATGTGATAGCAATGACGATAAAGTGCCTGAGAAAACAACGCGTGCATTTAGTGAGTAATCTGAGAGTTTTCCAAGTGGATTTTTCTAGTCTCACTTCAGAAGAATGCAATTCCTGAAGTTACATGTTGTTTCACGTTAAACGTTATTGGGGTGTACCGAGGGTTTTGGTCCAAAAACCTATATCGAAAAACTAACATAAAAACCAAAGTTTTGTTTTTAATATAATTTAATATAAATGGAGTTTATTTATATAATTGGGGATTATAATATCCCAATTCCGTGTAAATTAAAAATAATTTATAGAAATTGAAATTTCGTATCGAATGATACCAAGTTTGATATGCTATAAAATATAATTTATAATAGGTAATGATGTTCTTTATTACTTCTTTATATCTTGTATTAAACTCAATTTTGCACCAGTTTCGGTGTTTTTACACCATCCTCAGCAAACTACAACATAAAGTATGAAGTAGGATTTTTGTTATGCCTACATTCATTTTAGGTTATATGTTTACATGTTAAGTTAAAACTCGGCTATACATTCTCATTGACTATTAATTATTTCGTACTTACATAACGTCAATTTATAAAAATGTTTTGATTTTTTGTGTTTCTATGATTGGTACGCAATTTATCACAATTTTTTCCTTTGGTATGTGCTGACAATGAAGTCATAATTTATTGTAGATGTCGCTCTTTTTCTTTGGTTATAAATTTAAATAATGGTTCTTCATTCAGTTGAGTTTGTTCATATAAACATTGTATAGTTTCATTTCTTATAATTCTATCTATTTCATAGGCTTCTAATAGTTCTAGTTTTTTACGTTTTGTTGCATGGTGTAATATTTTAAAATTTCCATTCTCAAATTTAAACCCGTGGTTATTAAAGTTTAGGTGTTTCTGGAAGTTTGAGTTTATGTTGTTTTTCTTTAAGTGTTCGTTTATCCTAATTTTAAGTAGTCTCCCTGTTTCTCCAATGTATGTAGCACCACAATCGTCACAGGCACAGTAGTTAAATAGGAGTTTCCCTAGGTTATGCGTAGTTTTGTAAACTGATTTTATATTCATTTTATTAAGTTCTCGTTTTATGTTATTGTTTATGTGATCGTTGTAATAGGTGATACTTTAAAAGTGTATTCTTTTTTTATCCACTTATTGGAGATTCGTCACTTTAATTTTGTTATTGATTTTTGTTAACATTTTATTAATTAGTTTATAGAAGTAATAAAAACATCATTACCTACTATCTCAAATTTATATAGGCATCAACAATCATATAATTTATAATATTTTATTGGAAATATTGATTTCATCGCACCCGTGTTATGTATACGGTGAACACAATTGTATGCATTTCCAAAACTATAATAGATATTTCAAAAATTCAGAAAGAATCCGGAAGCTAATTAACTACCATACTGGTATTGGAAATATGATTATTATTATAAGTGAAGCAACCGTTAAAGTTTTATACCGCTAATGATGAAATGTCTCCACGATGATGAGCTCGACGACGATGTGAATCACGATGATCGGTCGGGCTACGTACACAAATTATTGTGCTGCATATGATGTTTTTCCTAATTCCCCATTTTCTAGTATACCCGTAGGCTATTAATCGTCAATGTAATGTAATAAATAATAAAAACATTTTAGTTACTTACAACAACAATTAAATTTAT
>JAODAC010026981.1:0-16270 GCA_027575185.1 Mimaenictus wilsoni
CGTACGTTGTACAATTCTTGTAATAAACCTGTAAAACATACATTTGCCATAATTCATTCACCAACATTTAATATCATATTTTACCAAACTCCGACGGCCGAATCATTCGATTATAAATTAAAGTTACTTCCAATTACTAAAAACATATACTAATAGTTCATATTCATTTATAAGCATAATTCGTTTTATTATGTGGAATATTGTGATTTTTCTTGTGGATTTCATCGCAACGTATACTGTTAACAATAAAAAAATTTAATCTTCCTCCATTGCTGTATCGAATTCACTTGTCAAACACGGATAAAATGGTCCGTCTCGTGACCATCCGTATACGACAGGTTTCACAATTTCAGTGTTTCCACGCGTTTGATTATTAGATTAATCTAATAAATCCTAATTCAATTTTGTGAGTTTGAAACATGTATGAAAAATCAAAATATGAGAACGATCAGAACATCAAGCAAAAAACTGTAAACCGTGTTAAACAAAAAAAAATTAAAAATATTAATATAACACATCAAGCAACATGATCAATAGAAAGTTAGCAAAGAACAAAAATACGGACAATGTCAGTATGTCGCATGGGAAACCCCCAGGAATGTCACAAGTGAGTTAAACAACGAACATAAAGTTGTGACTCTGCATGACATATACCAACAAAATATGATAAGATATGAAGTTAGTAGCAAATCCCCCGATTTACACGGTACTTGTTTTACACGTTTTCGCTTTTACACGGTTTTCCAAATAAGTTTTTTTTTGTTTTTATCGCACTCTACTAAATGCTACTGTGATTTTGTAGTGTGATTTTAATGGTGTGGATTTTGTGTGAATTAATTAATTAATTAATTCACATATGTGGGAGTCACTTCGGGGACTCGAACGCCGTCCGACTGCGTGATATCACAGTGGTTATTTATACTCAAATTCTCTGATATTTCACTTAAACTATAAAGATAGACCTAGACCTTTCCAGTTTCCATTTTTGGTTTCTATAATTTGTCAATTCATAACAATAAAATTTGTTTAGTTGTAGAAGCATATCGCCAAATAATTAAAACAGAATCACTAATTATTCTTATTCCATTGAATAGAAGTTGAAATAAAAGCTCCTAATAACACATGTTTCAATGTTAATTACTTACAGTCTTTTTATCATTATTATAACAGTGAAAGAAAGAATTAAATCAAGCAAATTAAATTTGAAATCGTTTAAAGTCACTTAGCTGGAACAAAGTGGTTGAACAAGTGGTTGAGTTAAAACTTAATTTGTGAATGAATACGCGCGGAATTTCGCCTGATTTTGATTTCGTTGATTTCGCTTGGTAGTCTACTTCCATCAATCAAAATTAAGGTCAGTGACAGTTCGTCCCGAAAAAGTAAAATTCGCAAGTCTCCTCGGCCCGCCGAACTTCTTCTCCATCAGTCTGTCGATGCGCAGCCGCAATGTCGTGCCGACGGCGTTCTCAAGCCATTCATCTTCGTCGTCTCTTACTCTTCAATTATTTAAGACGTTCGTTTATTTTGCGCCGCGATTCGTGCAAATGCAGCCCATTAATTGCGTCCATGTTTCACTTGTTTCATTTTCGCATATGCTGCTTATAATCAATATTGGTATTCATACTTTTGATAAATGGCTTGATTTGCGTAGAATTGTCTTCGAAATTTCTGGTTTTAGGCGTTTTGGAGAAGCTCTTCAAATAGAAATAATGGTTTAAATGAGTTTTGTTAAAAGTGTTTTTTTTGTGATTTCTAAAACTTTCAGGTGTATATAATTTCGAATATTAATTTGAATATAGTATTATCCGATACGACGTCTGCAGAGATAAAATTATATTGGAATATTGGCAATTTAAATTGTATTTATTTATTCAACATAGCAGAATTTCCTAGCTTAAAATTTACATTCAGCCATTGTGGATGAAATGCGTGGCGTTGATGAATTAAAATCAGCGCAGACGATATTGAAAAAAACGTAGATAACTGTTCTAAGTCAGTTATCAGTAGTTACAATTTATTTTTTTCATGCTTGAAACAAAGAGTTATCAGTACCCGACTTTGCCCTTTTTGTCTAGATATGACGAAGAAAAGGAGTCTCGACAAATCATACATCAGCATCTTCCTAATTTTACCATCTATTAAATTGCATATTCCGTATAATCACATGATCTTCGTTGACACTTTGTGTTGGGAGTATATAGGATCGCGCAGTGGATCGCATTAAGTAATTTCGCTCAACTTGAGAGGCCTCGGATGAGCATAAAAATCGACTTGCACTTGTTTCACAGCAGCGCAAAACTGCAAAACAACTCATTAACCAAAATCTATATACGTAGAAGTCGTACAAAACAATTCAGCCAAATCGATGTCGGACAATATTGTGCCCCTTGCAAGAATGCAATTTTTACAGATTTTTAGAAATATCAAGAATTTATCACAGATAATTCAACATGAAAACAATTTTAACCAATAGGAAGTGAGCAGATGAAATACACTTGTATACTTTGCGATATTTATAGGGACAGACCATTTTTATTCTTTTAGAATTGTCAAATTTTCACGAAAAAATCTGATTTGAGCATTTTTGTTTACCCATAGACGACCCATCAAATAAGAACATTTTAAACGCATTTAAAATTTGCTTTCTTGAACATTATTGACCGAAAAGATGGTTGAAAATAATCAGAGTGTAGCTTACGTTAACCACCTTGAACTTAGCAGATCGAAAAAAAAAATGATTAACTTTCTACTACCTTAAAATTACAATATCTTAGGTAATTTTGTAACTAAGAAATTTCGGTGAAATGGGGCATTTTGTCAAATTTTATCATAAGGAATTTTGTCAAATTTTTAAAATTAGGCAAACCTTACATCAACTTTTCTTAAAGCCTTAAAGGTTTGAGAACACAAAGCGGCAAATCGACGACCTCTGACTCTATCGTAGAATGCAGACTGACTGTATGCGATTAGATGGAGAAATGTACAGGAAGACGTTTTTATTGCACGATTTTATTGTATATTTTAAGATTAATCAACAGACGAAAATAAAAAATGCAATATATTAGCTTCCTGAGTTGACACTTTCACGGTGAGAGCAATGCAGACAATTGTAGTTCTGTAACAACCATTTAATAATATTTCGCTGTCGAGCTTTATATCATTTAAATCAAACAATCAATGCAAATACATTGAAAATGTGGTCAACGCGATAAACTTATTTATCAGCATGTACTTAATTTAATTAATTTATTTAATTAATAAATAATTTAAACAAGATACTTTTATCAGCACATATTCTAGGTGCAGTTGGATAATTGTCCAAACATCAAGGCAAAATGTCGATTTTGTTATTGTCTAATTTCGAACCTAAGCAAACATCAATTCTTGAATAAGAACATTTATATTTAATTTGCGCTTTTCCATTTTTATAAAATAATGTTAGTAATAACAATAATATATAAATACACTCATATAATCATATTTCCACATATGTTCCCAAATTGAACGAATTATATAAATAGCTATATGCATTTCACTCCAATTTCTGTTGATTTTGAATAGAACTAAACATATTCCCCACAAATATTCATGCCCTGCATGTTATACAAGGGATTAAATGTTAAACCTCAGCACATAAACGTATACAAATTTGTGTGCATTCGAAAATTGGTCACATATTTCTTTTATCCCTTCAGCAGCTGTTCGGTTCTCAGGGTATCGAAATTCAATGCACAGCTGTTGGTCGTTGAGCAAACTGTACTTAAACCGGTGAACAATTAAGGCAACAGCGTTAGGCTGATTGGGGGGGTTCGCCGTACTTTATGGCTAGCTGTGTGCGCCCAAAGTTAGACAACTTAATAAACCCTGGACGGTAATTGCACTTCAGCCGCATGTACACGCATGCGTTTTATTTCCTGTCGTAGCGTAGGTAGTTTTATTAATTGAAACGTTTGCTTGATTAAGATAAACGTCGAGTTAATGTGTAATGTGTTGGTGCTGTGCGCCGCACGGCGATTGCGGCAAATTAATTTGTTATAGAGACGTTGCGGCGGCGGACGAAAGTCGCAACTTGCGCGATGGTTAATTGCGTTTTGCATATTGCGATTCCGCGTTGTGTGTCTGCATGCTTCACGCTCTTGTGCATTACTTAATTTGCCATTACCAGGATGTGTGTGTGTGTGTGTTTATTGCAATTTTGATTTTTGCTTGCTTGATAGATTGGCCGTAAAACGTGATAGTTTAATATGACTTACGAGGGGAAGGTGACTGAGTAACTATACTTACCTTCATTTCATTTTTGAAGTTGAATTTGTATACTTGCGCTCTTGTCTTGCCAGAGTTGTTAGAGAGTAAGCTGGTAAATGCGAGCGGAGAGGGTAAAAATTGTTGGCGACGTATATCTCAGCAGTTAACAATCAGATTTTCACTGTTCTTGTTTTTAATGTGTGTGTGTCTTTTTTCAAATTGAAAGATAGATTAACTATTTTTTGTTATTTTTAATTAAACCGTTTGATTTAGTTTAAATTTCAAATAGGTACAGTCGCGCGCGTTTATATGAGTCGCGATGCTTTTTTCTGTTTCGAGTGATAAATGCAAACGTGGATGTGCAACGTGCAACGAGAATATGACGAAACAAAATAACGTATTGATATTTGCAATTGGTATAACGAATCGAAGGTATGTACTTTCTGAAATGGGTCTTCAAAGATCCACTCCCAGGTATATTGTACTACAAAAGATTTTCTATCTCCTATGAGTGATAAATCGGAGTCGGTTAGCAGGGTTGTAAGGTTTGAAGAGAGAGTGAATAGAATGAAAAGCTGAAGATTGGTGAAGTGCTTGGAGAGCGAACAGAAGGAAGGAGTATGAGTGTGTGGGTTTGTCGGAACTGGTGGAATTGGAAATATTACGGGAAGACGTTAGAATGGATGGTGCGTGACAGAGGTCGAGAGGTGGAAGAACAGGGGCACCAGTAAAGCATTAGTAACATCTCGTATAACCTGACGTACAGGTTAATACAGGTGATCGGGCAAAAACTAAACTATGTCACCAAACTGCAGATGAGCGCCGACGACAAGCGAAGAAAGATGTGAATGAGGTATGAATATATGGAGTATGTGTTATATAGAGGTGGGGTGGATACCTGGGAGCATCTGTGTGCCTGCAAAGGGGTGAATGCTTTGGGATGTAGGGGAATACAAGAGAGTTTTTGAGTTGATGGAAGGGAAGGGGTGACAATGGTGAGGCAAATTGTGCGTGAGGAGGAGGAATGACACACAAGGGTGGGTTGGTATTTTAACGTTTATATTTTTATTTTGTTCGTAAATACTATTATAACATTATTGTTGTTTTTGGTATATTGTAAAAGTTTGATTGTTAATAGTTTAGTAAGGGTAAAGGGGTCATATCCCTGAATAAATGTTTAACACTACTACTACTTGCACTTTTTGTGTCCTAGTTTGTAAACCTTCTTCCTTTATGGTTAGGGATTTGCCCCTGCTTGTCGTTGTTACTCTGTGGATGACGACATCTGGCTTTGAATCCACCTCCTCGGAAGTCTTCCTGTCTTCCCCTTCAATCATGTATCTAACAATCTTTGTAATTCTTTGTTAATCTATTCTTTCTACATGAGCGACCCATTACCGTTTTCTGTTAATCTCTCATTGTATTTTCATTTCAGTTGCTTTAGTTTGATTATTTCGGTTTTCGCCGTCGATTCTGTTGAGAACGTTAGTATCGGCTTTATCACAGCATTGCGTAGTCTAGTCTTTGCCTCTATTCGAAGATACTTGATGCGGAACACTGGTTGAGACATGCTGCTGCTTGGGCAGCTTTTTGTTTGTGACTTTTTCTTCACTTCTGAGACTGCGTGTCTATCGCTTGTTATCAATGAACCTAAGTAGGTGAATTCTCTAATCTGTTCTATGATTATCTCTTACGAGTTCAGGTTTACATTTGTTAACCATTTGGTTAACCCCCTGCCCGAGTTTGAATACACTGTGGCGAATTTTGCTTAAATGCCTCCTGACAGAGACAGATTTCAGCTGAAATTCGAGGCTCGCAGAAGAACAGAACGAGACAGTGAAGGAGTAGTGTTAAATTTATAAACGGCCGATGTACATCGCGCGCGCGTTTGCTTGCTGGGCGCTGCGTTATATAACTTCTGGGTGGGCTTCGGTGATGGTGCATCGCGTCGCCGTTGTGGCGTTTTATTATTTCCCCCCAACGGCCGGCCCCGCGCGACCAACAAACCATCCCATTACTACGCGCGCACACACTACAAACGCGCCGTGGACATACATCGCACACACTCACCTCACCTCAACGGTGCTTTCCGGGGGACAAAAGAGCAGTTGACCATCAGTGGAGAACCTGGGTACGATGGGACTCTCGCCTGACTGGTATAGTCGCCGAAAAATGCGTATAAAAATACCCCTGACATGACGATGCCGCCGCAGAACAAAACGCAATCAAACGCAAATAGGCATTGATTGCATTCGCACGGTTTTCTACCTAATTTATTGAAGCCGTAGAAAAGCTTTCGGGATTATGGCTGGTATAGTTGGCTGGGTGGGTATTAAGTATGCTAATAAGCTGGAGCGCGAGGCAATTCGGCGGGAAGAAAAGGATATAAAAGTGTTAATGTCAAAGCCAAGTTTATTATTGTCTCCTGGGCATAATGTACATTGCGAATGCGTGTTTGTTTCGTTGGTGTGCAGGTTTTACGCGCGGAAAGAAAAACGACCGCGCAGCAATTTCAAGAGTTAGCTTAAACTCTCTATGGTTATTTTGTTTATGTCAATTGGAATTTTATTGCTATTTTTTAGCATACAATGTTGCTTACACTAGTACACTATATTGCTTCGTGAAAGTAGATTTAGGCAAAGATAGTGTCACGTTGGGCTCGTCTGGGGGTGTATAGCTTCTCAGCTTTGGCTGGGATCTTCTTTATTTGTTACTTATAGGTTACTCGCTTGACTACTCCGTGATTCTCATGGATTCTCTTTAATTGTACCGATACGGGGTTTACTACTGTCTCTTCTCTTCGTACGAAGACGATGAATATCCCTGTAGATTCCTGTACTAGCTTCTCCTTTGTAATCTGTTCAATTAGTAAATCTAATTGACTTAAATCGTTACTATTGGTTGCTACTTACAATAGGTATCGATATTTCTGTCCATAACCTAAACGCCCTCGAAATGTGGAAGGGATCAAGACGATTACCTTTTTTCAAGATCGCACAATAAAAGAAAACTGAGGAAGCTTTAGAACTGTCCCGATGATTACTTTGCAAATTTGATTTTTTAAATGTTTATTTAAGTATTAAATTAACGTCAACAGTTTTGACGTTTTCAAAAGAACAATAAAGGACTATAGTTACAAAAAAATATGCAATGGGCTCTAATTTAGCAATTATACCAACAACGAATTTAAAAAGTATCGATTTCCATAAGTCTCGATGCTTTTGTTCGATTTATAGCTGTTATTAATCAAAGTTCAAGTATAATTATCGAAAGTATCAATGTTTTGTTATTTTTGCCAAAAGGTAAATTCTGCCCCATCCGTACATTCGGCCAAATATTTTTCCAGTTTCAAAGAGAATGCAACAAAAATGTGCAAAGCACTCAAATCAGAACATTTAAATAGTACATTGTACAATAAGCATGGGATAATGAGTAGATTCATTTTTCTAGTAGTGCCTCTGCCGTCAAAATTTACAGGTTAGCTTTTAGGACGGAAAGGCAACGAAACGCGCAGACGCAGCGGCGCAATTACGCTTCTCACGCCTCACCGGGGCCGGTGCACGCAGTGCATTATGAACACATTACCGCATTGATTACTTGCCTAGAACTACGAGTTCTACCAGCGCGTAAAATGAAAATCTGTAGGATATATATTTCTTAATCATTGAATAAGGCGATAAATAAAAATAATAATATGTCAATAACCCAAAAAAAATACATTGCCTTTTTTATAATATCGGTATATTTTGATTTTGTTTCAAGAAATTAAATCTCAATAAATATCGTTACTGCCGAGCTAAATGGAGCTGACCGCAAGATCCAGAGTTAGATTCCCGGGGGATGTAGTGCAAAATTAATTCTTATCAATAATATTGGTGTCTAATATATAACTAATTACATTGAAAAAGAAGGGAAGTGTAAATCAAACAAAACAGAATGACAAAGCATCGGTACATCGTTATACGTGATAACGTCTAATTTTAAGAAAGACCCAGAACATGTTTTGTAAAACTCGATTTTTTCTTTTTATCTGGATTATCTCGACATTTTACCCTTAACTAAATCGGCTAAATGTTAGAAATACTTTGGAAACACTACTACCTTACAAAGTTTTATAACTCTTACTAAAAGCAAAGCCATAAATGTAGACGGTATAAACATCCAAAAATATGCACACAAAATAAAACTCAATAAAAAGCCCACGAGCAAAATTAGAATTGTAAGTTTCTAGGTTATGAAGGTGCGTGCACCGTGTCTGTTGTGTATGCGCGCGCATGTGCATTCTTTCGAGGTTAGGCGAGGTTATGTATTGCATCTGCTCACCTTGGATTATCAACGCGTTTCCGTGCGCATGCGTTTGCACGTGAAATTAATTTATCAACTGGGCGGATAATAATGCACAGAGCGCATGCGCACACGCTCAGCCACACACACACACACACACACACACACATACGCAAACATTTTCAACGTGTCGGCGAGCGCGTTCGCGTATTAATCAAAGGAAACCCGACTGCGACTGACTGACCCTAATACTCTCCAAAAAGATATTTATTTCTCTGCTTCAGGGGACAATTTCACGTGTGGTTATGCATTTTACATACTAAAATCTCAACATGGCTCGACGTTGCGTTGTGCGTTGCGCATACGAAATTGATTCCATTGATTGAATGTTGTCTACTAGCTTGTAGCTTAAGACACTTGGCTCTTAAGTCGCCTAAGTGCTCCGGCGAGATGTCGACTCCGTAACCTGGGCGCTTGTTTGAGGTTAGGTACACATACAGACAAAGCGTTCCGCTTTGTTTCCGTTTTCATTTCCACGGCCGTTTTCTCGCGCCTCGCCATGCTAATTTCGACGATTTCTATTTCGTAGTTTTCCACGTTTTTCGCATGGCGTGACTATGACTAAATTTCCACCGCTCAGCCGATCACCGTTCAATCACAGCACATGCACGCCTATTCGCTGTGAATGCATTTGCTTCCTTTCCTCTCTTTCACTCCAAATTACCTGTGTGCATTTGTTTGGGTTTGAGTGGGCTTCAGCTAGTTCTTTTTGCGCATGCGCGTCGAAATCAAATCGGTTGTCCGTTTTGTCTGCCCATGTGCAGGCGGTGTGTGGCTTGGGTATTGGCCATTGTTCCCGCGGGCACTGGAATCAAGAATCGAAACTATCTCAAAGGTTTTCCAAGAATTTCAAACGAGAACCACCAAGTGCATTCAACTTGCTATTTGTATTCAGTGGGTTTCGTTAACGTACTAAAGTGCAAAAGGGAGGTTAGGTTTCTACCTGGATTCCCAACAGTGAAGGATGTGGGAGTACATTTTATTGTAAAATCTCAGATCAAGATTCATTTATTATCACAAATTATTGGTAAAACAATTGTATCATTTTTTCAGCCGTATTTAAATAGTTTTAATTTCAATTTAAATTTTATATTAAGTTATCCAGCGGAATTTATGTCACAACCAAACATGTCAGACGATCATGAAAATCGATATAATTTTCAATCTAAATATCGATATTCAAAGTTCAATTTCATATATCGATACTTAGCCATGTTGATAATATCGAGAGAAACTTGTATCGCCATCTATAACCTAACTGTTGAAAAGAATATCGCGGAAATAAGAGCACTTGATTCGATAATTTCAATACCTCAATATTATCTATAAAATCGATACAACAATTAAGCGTGAGATTCATTCTAAAAATTCGATTATTTCAGTGTAAAAAGAAAATCTTGACGGATATTTCAGGGAACTATAATTTAAGTTGTGGAATAGTCACCAAATGGCGATCAATTAATTCGTCAGGAAGACAAGAAAATCACGAAAATTGTCGATATCGATAATTTCCTAGTTACTGTTAATAGCCTAGTTTCAGTTCTGATTTTCAGTAAGAAAACATCGAGGGAAAATATAATACTTATAATTTGATAATTTGACAAAGTTGAGTTATCAGGAAAACCGAATTTTAAACAATACTTAACAGAATATCGTATTTTGTGTTGATTAAAGTACAATTGATTCAAAATCTCAAGGTGGTTAACGAAATATGTAGACATGTTAAATTTATGTGTAGTGCAAGAATCTGAAACAAGAGCTGAAATGTGCAGATCAAAACTGTTTATGTAAGTTATTGTTATGCGGAAGGTATTAATGTCTATAAATTCAGCCATGTGTATACCTGGTTGCGTTATATGAAATCTTTAATACATATCATGATTTCAAACTTTGTTTAGTTTAGCAAATAGAAAAAAGATTGCAAATTATTTTTCTGCAATTTTTCTTTGAAAAATCGTCAAAAATAATTTGATATTCAAAAATCAAGATATCTGCGATATCTGAGCGACCACGATTCCACATATGTTGCATACCATACGTTAAGAAATATTAATATTCCATTAGTTGTATCGAGTAATTGCAAACAATTTCGTTGTCGACTTTTATATCATTGGAAAAAAGAAAACAAGGCAAGTTCATTAAAAAATCTTTCAATGCGTTGCAGTCGGGTGCATTTATGTTTCCAAGGCTCGACAACCACGCACATAGCTAGGATTTGTAAATTTGATCATCTGACGGTTTTCATTGCAACCAATGCAATACATCGTCAAAGGAGACGCTCGCACCTCCAGTACGTAAAATCAGCAATTTCGGCGCAACATGCCTTTATAAGACTAAATTCGTATTTTACTCCCTTGTAGTTATATTTTGTTGTGGCCCAACAAAAAAATTCTAAAGCCAGACTTCTTCATTAGCGTTTCTAAAACTTGTTGGAAACTTAAGTTACAATTTTACGATCTATTTTGCCATTATTTACATTTGAAACTATTAATATTACAGATTATTTGTATATAAAGCCATAATCATAAACTAAGTAGCATTGGTGGTCATAATGAAAATAACCAAATAACGTTTAACGACCTCGCTCATGTTTCACACTTTACACTCGACATTTCCCCGCAGATATTCATTTTCAGGCATATTTTTAGCCGAACTCAAACGCAACTTAACAGCACAGCTATGAATAGTCTTCGACTGCATGCCCTGCTTCGTCTGCTTCATGGGGGCATCCAGCATAAAGCATGACACGTCCTGCAAATGAAGATGAATGAAATTTCGAATACGAATCGGCGCAGAAGCAAAACAACAACATACATAATACTAAATCACAAAGAAGTCGGTTATTTATGCATTATTCTCGGGAGTTTTTCAAGTGTGGCCCTGGCGATTCTGTCTACCTGTCTTGAATGGACAAAGACCGTTTTATTTTTAATGAACGTGTAATTGAAATTCACGCCAAACATTCACCGGATGGATGAAAAACATTAAAAAAAAAACGAAAACAATTGTGGAAACAGTTTGTGTGTAGACATGCATTATTTATAATTTTTTTTAATGTAACTCTGAAGACTTTATTTTGTATATGTGTTTGCATAATGTACATAGCTGCTGGTCTAATGTACGAATCATGTTGGGTTATGTTTAGTACATTTGCAAAGTGTCTGTCTATTTGTCTAGTCGCCGGGGTTTTCCACATTCAGCATGGAAAGCTTCCTGCGTTTCGCGTTTATTTACACATTGTTTTCATACGCTTCTGCTTGAAAGCATCCTACCATTGGGATGTTAATTTAAGGGTCATATTCTTTTATTAATGATAAGTGAAACTGCAATTACTAACGTTTGTATTATGCATCATAGTTCGTAAGCCTTTCCCTGGTATTCAAAGTCATACCTTGGAATCGTATAATCACAATTTGCTGGGGCCAACTATGAATATTAAGGATTTTGCACCTGTTTATGTTTATTCTAGAAACGAGCATGACTAGTCAGACTCTAAGGTTTTGGGTATAAGTGATACGGGGTCTGATAAATTTCAAAGAAAAAAGACCATGAATGCCTTAGTATACTTAAATATGTATCATATCATGTCCATGACTCAATACGCATCATAATACATTTGTAGTCATATTTGGGGCAAACTTATTAATTTGTTCCTGAGTTTGTTTTTGTTTCAATACTATATTATATACAATGAGCAAGCATGATATGGTACCCGTGAACTACCTAATGAATTAACAAGCGGAATGAGGAAAGGGCATTCCATGCGAGTTGTACACTACACTTTTTCTACGAGGCAATTATGGGTGAAAATACAAATTTCTTAATCAAGATTATTAATTCATCATCTTACTCAAGAAATATTCATTTCTTAACCGATACTGAAATGTGTACACTATACAACAGGTGTGGAAATGTATTTCTGGGATCAGTTTATTTATTTTCTGCAAAATATATATTTTTATAATTTTACAATTAGTGCTTAATTAGCATCCGCTAATGAAATAATAAGTGAATATCAGAATACATGTCATAACTGAGTCGACAACCTTCATGGTTATGAAATATTAAAGTACTTATTGTTATTCCAGTTATGCTACGTCTTCAATTGGAAGTCGAATAATATATTTTGAGACATAACATTGTTATTTAAGTGGTTTTTCTTGATGTATGTGCTTTGCATTTACAGTGCAGTGCAATCTGCCGATTGCGGAATCTTCACAATACATAATCCTGTATAAAACACAAAAAATTGTATATATGGAATTTAGTATATATATATTTAGCAGGTTTCACTTTATTATCGCTTTTTGACCGTTTGCGCTTCTATGCTTTCCTTCAAAAGTAGTGTTGGTATCATAAAACTCGGTATCCCATTATATATCATCATGATATACATTTCATTCGTGAAAGTACGGTATTGCGTTGATATTTCTTATATTTCTTATTATAGGTAGTATTTCAGAATTTCGGTTACTTGTAATAGTTTTATAACACTATTTTTGTTTAAAATTAGTACTCAAAGTGGACGCCCTCCTCCTCCTCAAAACCGGCGATGTTCCAAGAGGTAGTCCTTCACCCAATATCCAGAAAAGTGCAGAAAAAGAGTACAAATGAGTCCAAAATGCGGCAAACGAGTTCGTTTGGAATACATAATTTTTGAGGATTACTCATGAAGTAAAGAGTAAAACTTAATAACCCATATGTATATTACATGGGGTGTTTACTATTTATAATACAGATGTTCAAGCTTATAACAAATCTGATCACATTTTTGTTCTACGGAGTATACTTTTCTGTTCTGTTTTTCGGTTGTATAGCGTTTAACGCCTTCCGAACACGTTAGCTTTCCCCCCGCCCGATCGGGTCTCGTCATACGTGAATTAACATATCAGGATCTTTTACGGGAATGAGTTCCAGGCCCATTGCCTCCTCCTCATTCAGGACTTGGGAAAGTGTGGAGTACGAGATATTAATTATAGCGACACCGGGAATCGAACCAGGTACGTTTGCGTTACAACGCCTATGCGTAACCTTTACGCCACGCACTCCACTGAGTATACTTTTCAAGATATGAATAAAAACTCATATTTTTAAACATCATTTTATCATTGTCAGTTGAGACACATTAGAAATATCAAAGTAATTTTCAACAGAGAATACGAAATTGGAATAACCTTGGATTATACAATATTAAAAAAGTATTGAAGAAAATCATTGTTTGCCAAAAGATAAATGTACTCCGCCTCCTCGTTTAGCCACTCGGAGTGATGAGGAAGCATGTGTGTTCACCACTCTCTGGTGCGTCCACCGTCTCTGAAGTCTGCCTACCTCTCGGTGGTATCTTCAGTTGTTCTCTTCCACTAAGGAAGCGCGACTATTTGCAATCTCAAGCAGCAGGTAGCAGGTAGCCGCGCGAGTTCAGGTAGAAATGCTAGCCGCCTGTGATTAGCATACAATGAGTGGTATTTATAAATCGTGGGCAATACCCTCTTGTCTCCTGAGCATCTTCGCAGAGGGTTCAACTGTTTTTTGCTTCGTTGTTCGTTACGCCATACCCATGCGCATACCAAACTCGCACTCCCATTTCTGCTGATAATTAATTTCAACAATTTGTCTAGTTTTTAATTCTCCGTGTTGCCTCCTCCATCGTTGATAGCCAACAATTAATCAGCACCGCACAATGGGTCTCATTGTCCGCGACTTGGTTGCGTGTCTCTTGCGCGTTGTCCGTTATCATTCGGTGTTATCACCGGATGATGGGGTCTGCAAATGCGTCGTTGACGGTTGCAAGTCATAACTGATGACAGGAATCAATCATATTTCTTGTACTCGCTGCTATCATTTGGTTTCCAGTCACAGGATTGATAGTAGTTTATACCGTGTGGATATTATTTTTTAGTCATATTGAAATTTCGACGTTCCAAGTTAACAATGTGTCTTCTATAAGAGAACATGTCGTCTGCAAAGTATAGTGTGGCTAATATATTTTTGGTCATAACTTTTCATTGGTAAATCTATGTAATTTTCTTGAATGCCATTTGATAATCTTATCATATAGGAGTTACATGCAATTAAAATTGAAATACTTTGGGGACAATGTAATTGGTCATATAATTTTTTTTTATTTATTTATTCAACAACCTTTTCTACCACATAGAGGTGTAAGGGAATAGTAACTTTCACCCGGCCCAATCCGGTCTCGCTACTGATGGTACCTTGCTCTGAACTTTCTGTGCATATGGGTTTTTCCGGGGACCGTTGCAAGTGAATCGCCAAACCTTCGTTCGCGTTTTTACCGCAAAATCAGGAGTTCGCGGACGGCGCCGCAGTCGCTTGTTGAGTGGGGAGACCAAGTGGTCACCCATCCAACGCCTAGCTACGTCTGATGTTGCTTAACTGCAGTGATCTAGCTATGAAGCTCCTATTCATATCAGATTGTTTAATATGTTAGCAGAAATGATTCGCAGGAAATTTCTACACGTTTTTGTCGCATTCGTGGAACTAGTCCTATATAACGGTGTCTTTTATTGCGTTTATTTGTGCGCTCATTGAAAAATATACAAATAATAATATGTATCTACAGTCGCCATATGATTACATGAAGTAGTTCGATGTAAGAGGTTCGTTTACCTTTCGCCTTGACAATTGTGAAGGTACTCGGAACCGTAATACCTACTTGAAAAGTAAGAGTTTTGTGAAGACGCGCTGCGCAGTGCAGCGAGGAGCGCAAGCGCGCACCGGCGACCACAGAAAGGACGCATTGTTATCGGACGGACATGTGCGAGAGCAATAAGCAAATATTACACAATCACGCTGCGCGCCTGCCGTGTGCAACAAGGAATCAATTCAGCGTTTGTTGATTTTCGTGATTTTCATAATGACTGGTTGGTCAGCACACTGGCAGGCGGCGTGCGCGGTGGTGGGTCCTGAATGCATCCAATACAATTCGAATCGACATGGGCACATCAATTATGGATTTATCCCACAATTTGTGTTGAAAAGTTGGGTATATTTGATACTGTGGGAATTGTAAGAGAGGATTTAAACCGCCAAAGGTTTTCTTATAATTTAGTTGATGGTTTGAGTGTTCACACGTTGATAATCCATGGTAATATTATTATTAATAAAATAAAACACAAAGTTTTAAAAACAGAGACATTTCTCATCAGCCCGATGAAGCCACTGTGTAGACGAAACAATTGTCGCTGTTTTGACCTAAATAAAAATTGATATTTTTTGATAAAACTTTTCGTTTTATTTTATTAAAATAATATTCTTATAATTTGATGATTGAAAGAGGATTGATGGAAGTTGAAATTTAGGATGTTAAGATTTGACATCGAATTATCGACATATCTCTTGACGGTTGGAATATTGTTCACCACACTTTCCATTTTAAATTAGTAATATTCAATTTATAAAGAACCATATTGCAATTTACCACTATCAAATGTAAGTTTATTGAGGATGTCGTGTTGGGGAGAGCGGGCACCACTCATCTTCTGTTGGCGTTAAATTTGTATAAATAATTTTCGGATAAATTTTCGTATAAATATACGACGTTAGCCCATCTGGGCAGCACAGTCGGTAGTGCTTCCCCGGAATGGGCTCCCATTATTCACAATTAATCACAATTACAATTCACATTAATCCACACCTATAAACCACACATCAAGAGATC
>JAODAC010026992.1:0-66955 GCA_027575185.1 Mimaenictus wilsoni
CGAAAGCAAAGACTCATCTAAACAATACTACGATGCCATCAAATTCCTAACTTGTTGCCCTAATATTGAATACACAAGAACAGACATCTATTGAAAACAGAAAATACGAAAAAAACAACAACTACCTTTAGCTCACAATCAGCTGTAAAAACACACGAATATGATAAACATTCAACCAAAATTCACACGATAATTAAAATTTCAAACCATTCGTATCACAAATTTACAATAATTATAAAAAAATAATCACGCACACAACAATTTGATACCTTTAACAATTTTATTGTATTATTCATAATGTTGTTGTAATCTATTTGGGATTTCATGTTTTTTTTTGTACATCTTGATTAAGGTAAAATAATGTCTAATAAATATTTTTATTATGTGCAATTCTGTTCTTTGTTTACAAAATATCATTATTGATTATATCGATCTCATTTGAAAAATATTATTCATTATTATCGTTTGTGGTTGAATGGATAGACTTATTAAACTGAAAATGTCAGCAACTGACTGGGTAATAATTAAACATCAAAGGAAGCACCCTAGTGTGAGGGGAGACCTTTGACCTTCTACATTCCTTCTTGGAAGCTTGGAAACATTCTTATAAGAGAGAAAGAAAAACATTCTGGAATTTGTTTATTGTTACAGTCGATGCCGGCGGTGCAAGGAACGAAGAAATTCGTCGACAATCCGCGATGTTATCACCGTCCGCGAAGCACAAGCATACGCCTGTCACCATTGCGCATGAAACCACGAAGTTTCAACTACGATCAAGAATGCACCACATTTGCAAGTATCAATAAATCCGTAAGTTTGGATTAATTTTCTTATTTCTTCGTGATATAAATGGTTAATTAAATCATGAATAAATTAGATTATCACATAACAAGCACTTAATTAATAAGATCATAAAAAATAATCGTTGGTAAGCAATTAATGATGCTAATCAAGAATTATTGTTGAAAGAAATAGATAAAGATTTCCTCAAAGAATGATAAAAAAGAATGAAAGGTAAAATGTGGTAACAAAAACAACAAACGACACATTTCCAGTCGCGTCGCGTACGTTTTGCATTGCCATCGAGTGATATCAACACGTCTATTATGGCTGTCGGAGGTGTTGGTGGTGTTGGAGGCAGTGGAGGCGGTGGCGTCGTTGGACGTATTGGAGGCGGTAGCTGTAGTGGTAAGCCGCGACGTACTCCAGCGCGGATGCTGCCGGCAACAGCGGCGACGACGACGTCGACGCGTCGCTTCTCGCCGTCGGCGGTCATCGGCACGAGCGCACCGCATTCGCGCGCCGCCCGCCGTCCAAGCAGCATCTCGCCGCCGGCCGCACCATCAACGCGTCGACCCATCGCCGTCGTGATCCCCGCACGCCGACCCCAACCACCGCAGCAACAGCAGCAGCAGCAACAGCGCGAGAAGAGCGCGAACGTGGCGGTCGCAGCTTCGCCTGGTGTGCGTGCGCGCGTCCATCCCACCGGGCGGTACGCGCGCGGCAATCTGTCGCCGACGGCGACCATCGCCGCCCCCATCGGCGGTGCCACCGCCGCCAACCCCATCGCACGTGCCCTCCTCAAGGCGGCCGCCGACGGGGACGATGACGAGCTGCGTGATCTTATGCGGCGTGCGTCGCTCATCGCCGTCGCCGAGTTGGATTTGAATGTTGCTGACCGTAGTGGACGGGTAAGTCTAATTATTTTTACTTAAACTTTTTACTTAATCGAAACTTTGCTCGTACTTAAACTTATGAGATGTATTTGATAGAGAGTTGCAGTTCATATATTTACATAGTTGGCGTTTTAAAATAATTCGAAACTAAAAAGTATCAATAAATAAATTATAGTAATAATCATTGGTATGAAATTAATGGTTACATGTTCTTCTTTGATATGTCAAATTAGACTATATGATAGTAGTTGTATGAACGAGCTAGGAAAATAATCGCAAAAGTACTTGCTCTCTTTTATGAACTTCATTAAACGGTTTTAAATATAAGTTGCAAACAGTGGTTCACTTATTATTTGATTTTTTTAAAATCTTTTCCGTGAGGTTTCTTCGAAAATTATGGTATACTTCGCAAACTCCACGTTGTTATATTGGGGATAATGCGGAATTGACGTGACTATATGTCCCAAAGGGTTCTGAAATGTGGTTTTAATCCACGTCACCTTCTGTTTTTCGCGGTCCCATCAAATGCGCTTCGCCGCCCTTGGGAGGCGGCGAACCCCACTATCAGAATCCCTGCTTAAAAACATATTTTTCTTCTCCTGATGTACAATGTACACATTTCAGTATTGTTTTTCAAATGTTAATTCCATACTGGTAGAAGACGTAATTCTTTCTAGGTCTGCGGAAATGTGTTTATAGTACCACAACATGCACCAGCATTCACGCGCCGTTGCAGAAAGGTAACCTACAATTTTGAACGGCAAACGCACTGATACCAGTAAAATAAATCTACCCATTCATATTTTCACGCAATAATCATAGAGAAAATAGTATGCAACATGCATGGAATGCTCTTTCCTCACGCATATGATATGTAGTAGGAGCCGAGGATGAGGCGATTTATCAAACTCGTAAAGTAATACGTACGTTGTACAATATACTAATTTATATTCCGAAAGGGAAACGTGCGGAAGTGACACGGAGATCAGATCTGTTCGCAGGCAAATATATTTCCCATAGCAATCCTTATCTTTTTAACAAACACATCATGAAATAATTTGAAATTATTATCATCAGTTTCTTAAAAAAGTTAATATCATAGATAACACATACGATAGTAATGCAAGTGCTGCAGTAAAATTTGCAACGGATTTTAGTTCAACCCAAGTCGCAAATACCGAGTGGCGCCACTTTTTGCTATTCTATTTCATTACTTTTCAATGCTGTTTTTAAATTTAAAGACAAATTTTCAAATACACATATATTTTAAGACATATTACATTTTATTATTATCAAATGTAAATCTTCTGGGTCGTGCTCGAACATTCCATCGACGAATGTTATTAAAATCATTTGAAAATATGCTGCTTACCTCGTATTTTGTTTTTGCTTGAAGGTTTTAGTCGCTTTGAAGAATGACATTATATGCAGACTTAGATTACGGTAAAAATTCGATTAAATTTACATGTAGCATGTGGTCTTTCTTTAATGATAGAGTCTTTTTAAATCAAGTATTGACAATATATCAAAAGCAAAAAGGTTATGTCATTCAGAGCAATAAATGGAATGAAAGTGTTTATTAACATGTCAAGACTCGTCGCAGGTCGGAAACATCGAATTTACCCGATTACTTACTAGCGCCATCTAACAAATTGGGTTGAACTAAACAATTTTGTTTCAGAGTCACTGATCTAACATGTGCTTGTCTACCTTATATTTTCTCTGGATAATATTACACATCGAAATATTCATAATTATAATCATACTCTTCTCAATAATATATTTTGCATATACATAAATTAACAATAATCTATCTATGAAACTTAAACATAAAAGTCCTCAAACAAATTTGGTATATATCTGACTTCGATTGGCGATCGGTTGATTGGTACAGCGAAACGCCATTTATCGGTTTCTTTATTAATCATGATTGACGAGAGGCGATGCGCTGATTGCGAGCGTGCGTGTGGCGACGCTGTTTTGTTGTTGCATATTTGAATGGGTGTGCGTTTGCGGCACTTATTTAGGCATCTGCCAATTAACGTAGATTGAACAGTTTAGGGCCGAGCGGCGATGTGGTGGCGGTGGCGGCAACAGCGGCGGTCTGAAGTCGCCGTCGAGAGAAGAGTACAAACGCGGATCGATCTCGTATAGTTTAATGAATAAAGCGCAAGCGGGGCAAGAACATATATACATAACATGCCAGCGATGATCATCAGCGATTTGTACTCAGCCGCACAACGCTCAACCAAACAACCACTAAGCATACATTATGAACTTCGTTCACGTACTGTTAATAGTTATCTCCTATCTGTGGTTTGGCGTTTGTATTTGCGTCGCCATAGCGAAACAATTCATTGAACACGTCCGCAAACATCGTTGCTAAACCTTACCAACCTAGCAAGGGGAGTCTCCGAACTCGACCCCTCATATTTGCATGAAAATCGGTGTAGAATAAGACTAAACGCTAATTATACTCGAGTGAGACGGCGAACCTCATTTACCCATTTATTTATTTAGATTAGGTGTCCGCTAAGTAAAGAAAAATTAACCTAAAACAGATTATGCTTGTTTACCTACTCTTTTATCATCGTTTTATTATGTTAATCAAAAGTTACACATATTTTCCCATGATATCGGTGGTATTTCCACCAAATATTGCACCATACGTGTTGTTACACTAATCGATCAAGATAAATCCACACCACAGAGTGTGGAAACAAAACTATCACTGATAACTACCGAAATTTATTTCGTTTACTCAAGCAGTGTGTATTTAGTGATAATGCAAATAACTCCCAAATTCAGGACATGTGAAAAACATTCATTGCTCAATGTGTTCCTGTGTTAACCACATCGACTTTACAGTAATAATAAACATTCCAAGCTCGACGAACGTGCGATGCATTCTTTAATGAAGCGGGAAGAATATTGTAGAGTGGTATAAGAGTTTCTAGATCCATCCCCACCACTTTCGTTCTATTGCGAATAAAGGGAAAATGAAGGAATGAAAAAGTTGATGAGGTCACTCACTGTCATGTTTAAGAGGAGAATGAATGACGTAAAGAAGCGTGGTAAGAGTCGGGAAGGTTTCAGAATCTAGAACAGGGGTGGGCAAATATTTTGATAGTCGGGCCACATTGTAGATAAAAATTTTGACCTCGCACCAAACAAGATTTTTTCTAATTTTAAGTATACTTTTGCTAAGGATGTCCGATCATATATTTCATGTACTTATACATTAAATGTATAAGTATTGCTTAATATTTTATCTAAAAATTTTTATGCACCAATTTATGTTAGACAAAAACTAATGTTTGTGTTTTTAATAATCATAATATATACCATGTCACACAGGCCAATCAAAATTCTACCGCGGGGCGCCATTTTCCTAGGCCTGATCTAGAACAAGAAGATCTCTAGAAGTAACTCTGAACGAGAAAAAATACTTCCTACCAAATGTGTTTTTATGTTAACCACATTGATCGCAGGTGTGACTCACTCTAATTTGTATATTATTTATTTATTAGTGTACTTGAAGAGGTTCTAAACCCACCCCCACCACTTTCATATTGTTTGAAGAAAGGTAGAATGAAGGAAAGAAAAAAATTAATTATGAAGTCGCTCGTCGTCACGAAGGAGAATTGAATAAAGGAAGTAGAGAAGAGTGGGGGTGGTTTCAGAACCTTCGTTATATAACACGCAAATAATCAAATATCTTTGAGTGTAATTTGCGTCAGACTCGCATAACAAATATTTATTGATATGTGCTTTTATGGTAACCACATCGATTTTACAATAATAATAAGCATGGCCTTAAAATTATCAAAATATATTTGTACGTTTATGATAAAAATATAAAAATATTCAAATGTGAAATATCAAAATAATAAACATGAATTTTTTGAAAGTCTAGAAAAAAAAGTTGATGAGGTCACTCACTGTCATGATTAAGAGGAGAATGAATGACGTAAAGAAGCGTGGTAAGAGTCGGGAAGGTTTCAGAATCTAGAACAGAGGTGGGCAAATATTTTGATAGTCGGGCCACATTGCAGATAAAAATTTTGACCTCGCACCAAATAAGATTTTTTCTAATTTTAAGTATACTTTTGCTAAGGATGTCCGATCATATATTTCATTTACTTATACATTAAATGTCTAAGTATTGCTTAATATTTTATCTAAAAAATTTTATGCACCAATTTATGTTAGACAAAAACTAATATTTGTGTTTTTAATAATAATATATACCATACTTCACGGGTCAGTCAAAATTCTACCGCGGGCCGCCATTTGCCCAGGCCTGATCTAGAACAAGAAGATATAGAATGAAACAAATAACAATCAAACTCTGAACGAGAAAAAAATATTTCCTACCAAATGTGTTTTTATGTTAACCACATCGATCGCAGGTGTGACACACTCTAATTTGTATACTATTTATTTATTAGTGTAGTTGAAGAGGTTCTAAACCCACCCCCACCACTTTCATATTTTTTGAAGAAAGGAAGAATGAAGGAAAGAAAAAAATTAATTATGAAGTCACTCGTCGTCACGAAGGAGAATTGAATAAAGAAAGTAAAGAAGAGTGGGCGTGGTTTCAGAACCTTCATTATATAACACGCAAATAATCAAATATCTTTGTGTGTAATTTGCGTCAGACTCGCATAACAAATATTTACTGATATGTGCTTTTATGGTAACCACATCGATTTTACAAGAATAATAAGCATGGCCCTAAAATTATCAAAATATATTTGTACGTTTATGATAAAAATATAAAAATATTCAAATGTGAAATATCAAAATAATAAACATGAATGTTTTGAAAGTTTGCGAGCAACGTCTTAAATGATGCATTATTAAAACGTCACAAAATTGTTCAAATATTGTCTGGAAATATTTATAGCATGGCGTGATATGTCAACTGCACAAATTAGGCAAGATTATTTTCTCTATATTACTCATATTTATTTAGTTTGAGCGTAAAATACGTTAAATATTCCAATGAAACTTTATTACACTGGTTGGTGAAAAGCTAAAATATCCAGTTTTAACATAAAGTTTACGAATTATATGATGTTTATAAAATTTTAGAATTATATCATGCATCAGTTGCATGCAATGTATATTTATCTTGGAATTATTATTATTATTTATGATAAAGGCCATAAAATTGCATATAATTAAAACGTGGATCTTAAATTCGTTTTGCGACGAGGAATATGTTTATAAACATGTTTTAATGTGTTTAGTGGTTAAAGTGCCTGTCTTCGACGTCAAAGACATAAAGTTAGTGCATTTTGTTTCTAGCTGTAATAAACAATAAAACTACTGCTAACAAAATTGCTTAAAGTCGCAAGTGAATTAACCTAACTTTGTTGATTTATATTTTGTAAATTTTGCCTAATTTCAATAAGCTGGTACAATTTCTTAAATATATTTCAAAAAAGATTCCGCATTGGAAAATTTGTATCCTTTTGTCCACCGAATATTTGGTTATAGTACTGCTTTTACTATCTAGCAAAGAGGTTCTCAGGGTTGTTACAATTTCGTATGTGGCGCTGGCGGACTCTTTAAATAATATTCGGTCTCTTTAAGCAGCATACAAAAAAATAAACATTCGTTTTTTCGCTGTTCCATCGAAATTGCTCTGGGGGCCTTGGACCCTAATTTAAAAGCTTTTAAGACTGGTTGTAAGTACCAATGGACGGCAAACTATAATCCGCGGGTAGCCGCTTAAACAACTTACTTCAAGTCCATCCATTTTAGCGATCAAGTAATCCAAAATAAGAACCGCATAAAATACCAAAACTTTTTTAAATGAAAATATCGCACTCCCAATCGTCCTACATATTCTGGTTGACTTTGATAAACATTCAAAACGGTGGCCGAACAAAATATCTAACGAGCATGAAATGTTACTCATTTGAGAAACGATCATTCCACGCGTGGTGTATACTAGACATATCAGACGATGATGAAATATCGATATTTGACGAAATCGATATTTTCAATTTTTTGATATATCGATATCGAAATGTCGTCTGGGAAATATCGGTATTATCAATATGGATTAAATCGAAATTCCATATGGGCGCCATCTGCATATGGGTTTCTGCACTAATTAAAGTTCCCAACAATCTGCAGTGATCATTAATTCACATGGAGTCTTGGACTAATACACCGGCTACAGCAGTGTTTCTAACCTGTATCCGTGATTTTTTATTATTGTTAATCTTATGATAACGACGAAAATCGATATTTAAAGTAATGCAATAATGCATAAAAGTAGTACTATTATAATTGCAATACTAGCAAAAAATCGATGTGTATCTTAATCTTATGATTCCAACAAATATCAATGGATTAAGAATTATTATTTATTTAATCAACAACCTTTTTCTATCACATAGTGGTGGTAGGAATTAGTAACTTTCTCCCGACCCTATCCGGTCTCGCTACTAATGGTACTGCTCTGAACTCTTGTGCATATAGGTTTTTTTCCGGGGACCGTTGCAAGCGAATCGCGTTTTTACCGCAAGTCAGAAGTTTGCGGATGGCGCCGCAGCTGCTTGTTGAGTGGGAAGACCAAATGGTCACCCATCCAACGTGTACTTACGTCCGACGTACTTAACTATGGTGTTCTAACGAGTACCCAGCTCCATAACGCGGCAAACCGCCACTAAGAATTATTATATAGAACCTAAAATGTGGCCCTAAAAAGAAGAATTTCCAATTTTGAACTTCTCAGAATACTTCTCAGATGACGGCTACGTCAATGGCATGTCAAAACGATATTCAAAATATCGATATTATGGAAATTGAAATTATCGATAAATATCGAAATTTTGATGCAAATATATCGATATTTATCAATATTGATATTTTTTAACATGTCTAATGTATACTATACCATTACTACGAATATTATGTTTGAAAATAAATATCTTTTTCTTCTTCTTGATTCATTATGGTTCTTGTCAACAATGAAAGACATGTTTCAAAACAGAACAGGGAAGTGTAAATCTCAGATTTGTAACTAGGAAAGAAAGACAGTAACATTACAATGAATGAAGCGGTATTGGAGAACAAGAAAAAAAGTTTATGATTTTAGTATTTTACGGTTCTGGAGGGCTGTTCGGAGAAGAAGAACATAAATTGAAAGAGCTGCTCAAACAGTTTCACTAACATGCTCCCAAGTAATTATTATGAGCACCATTCGTAGGCTGTAGGTTTTATAGCCTGTAATAATTGAACACTTCCGAACGAATTTCGTCGAGCAACGCATGAAAGACTCTTAAGTCTCTCAGGAGTACCAGTAGTAACAAGTGGTAAGGTACAGAAAGCGTTTAGCAGTTCTGCAGTGATTCCCATTACCTCATAACCTCACATTTCTACCGGATACACCCATATATTTCTTCAATAATAAATTGTTAGCGAATTAGACGTGGAACGATAATATTAAATAGCTTTGTGGCGGTCCATTCCACACTTTAACATGAGTTAGTTTTGTGTTCCTTCCGGGTTTTTTTTTCCACTGTCCAGTCTCTAAATTTCAACAGCACTTCTTCCAAATCTATACATCTGTTTCTACTCTTTGAATGCATTCCAAGAACAGGTATAAATTCTCTTCTATTGTTCTCTCTCTAATGCACCCTCGAGGTCTTTTTCTTTATTTACCTCGAGGACTTACAATTAGGCATCGTGCACACCGGCCTATCCTTATCTAAGGAATGTAGTTCGTGTTCACTTGTAGTAGTGTTGCTAGTTTGCTCAAAGCCGGGGTAATTAAACTGGTCGGGCTTCACAAACTTTTACAAACGTTGTGGAGATAACGCACCTTCCTAACGAAAAGTAGGTGAGATGAAATGGAGGAAAAACTAAAACCGAAATGCGAAGCCGAAGCGCGCTCGCGGTGTGAACGCATCGAGCCCCGAAATTCGAAGCTCGACGAAGCGAGGCGAGGGGACGCCGTCGGTGTGACAGTCCCCTTAGGTTTCTGCCTTCCTTATTTTTACTGCTACTTTGAGTAGTATAATAAATATATTAGTTATTCTTAAACAATTGCATCATTGCATGCAACAAACGGCACTCCGAACCCCACAGTTTAAAACAATTATAAGATATATTTCAAAGGTAGAGTCAGTTTTATTCAATTGAAAAGAAACATGTAAAATGTTATTTGTATAAATTACGAACATATAGAAAACAACGACATCAAACGAAAAACACGAAAGTCGCTAATAAGTAAATATTTAACGAAGGAAGCCTCTCACCGCGACGTGTTCGCATTTACAATGGTATAAATAGTACTTGAACCAGTTGCGGCCGAATTGGCCAGCGCTGATGCATGCATGCATTTCGTTTATTTCGATCAACTCCACAGATGCCATCATATGATATTCTCCCAGTCAACCAAGAGCCGCACATCACAAACCGGCCACAACTATAATTAAATTTTCGCTCTTTATTAATTGCGCCTTCGCCTGAAATTCGGCATCATCCGACTGATTGCGTGTGTGCCCACTTTATCGGTACGTCTCTGCATAATTGTGCTAATAAATGATGGAAACTTTTGCGTATTTGCACAAATAGCCAGCCTCCCTTCCTTCCCTCCCTACCCGGTCGGCCAGTATTGTTTTCGAGCGCATTGTTTAACGCTGGCTTTTGTTGTCTGTCGTTGGGTTTCGCACTCATCTGTTGATTAGGCTCACAGTGAAATAAGCACACACACACACACACAAAGAGCAGCAGCACGTGGCATCTCACGCGTGGATTCACAATGTGCTGCTCGGTCAGTGCAACACACTCACGCATGCATGCATACTTGATACGCGAATCGATAGTCTGGGAATTATGGACCTTTTTAATTTATTTTCGGCGAGATGAACGAAGATCGGTTTTTGTTGGCCGCTTTATTATGAGAGTCACCATGGACATGATATTATTATCGTGGATACTTCGATAGAGACAAAATGAATTAGCAATATAATAAAATCTGTGGCGGTCCAGACCACACATTAGTATGTATTAGATATTGTATTTCTTCAAAGTTTTTTTCCACTGCCTATTCTCCCAATTTCAACTCTGCAAATCTTTCAAACCTACACATCTGTTTCCAATCTTTGCATGCATTCCAAGCTTTATCGATAGAAAATACCGGGACCATGTACTAAATGACCAGATCGACCTACTAATGAACACGACACTCACCCGCGCAATAGTATAAAAAGAATTGTAACTTCAGTGGACTGGATACTGAAAGGTGAAATGTACATTATACATGTTTAATAAAACGTTCTCATAAAACATTTGTGGGATTATATTGTACCACAATACATGAAATGAAATATATAAAAATGAAGGAGATTAGCGTAGAGTAGATCCAGGGAGGCAGGAGGTGGAGGTGAACGGCTGACACTGGTCGTCGGGGCAGGTCGTGGGTGACGTCGGAGTGACAGATGACGAAGGCCGGTGGCGAAATCACTGTTGGCGGCTGCTGGCGACGGAGTAATCGGTGGAGACGGCCGGTGAGGGACACGGTGAAGACTCTCGGTACGGCGAAATCTCTGGTGGCGGCAGCTGCCCATTTTGTGGTGTCCGCATTTTCGATGTTTAGTCTCGGCGGATGCTGATTACGTGCAGATTAGCGTTTGTTGATGTTAATTGTGATTTGATGATGTTTATTCTTCTTGTCTGTGCGGCAATGAATTGCCGCCACACAATTTTCGAACCCTTTTTTTGTTTGTGCAAAATAATATTTATTATTTACCCATACAGATGACAATTTCGATACTTTTTGATTACTTAAAATTTGATATTTATTGGTACAAATACTTTCAAGACATTTCTACTCTGATTCACACATCAGAAAGCAATAATACAACGACGCTAAAAATAAATATTACTCATTGAGTATTCGATGATAACATTTATCGTATTTTGACAGGCACCTTATGCAAAGTAAAAATCGAAGCAATGACAATAGACAATAAAAACAATAAAAGTATTTCAACTGAATGTGAATTGTGATTTTTGTACAATTTTTGTCCGGTTTGCAATATAGCTAGTGATGAGCTAGCAAATATTGCCCATTGTCAGTTGTCAACGAATGCATTTTTACTCCCATTGCAAAGAAGTTTAGACTAATCCGATTTCGCTAATTTCCAGAATATTTATCTTGAAATATATCAATAGATTCATAATAGATTGATTATATATAACATAAAAATTAAATTAATCAATCCTAACCTATCTTAAACCGGGGAAAGTTATGATAACTTTGCTTTAATCATATCGAATCCGTTATTTTCAGGTTCGATTAACCTCAGAGAAATTGCCAGAAAATTGATGAAGTTAAATCTGATTCTATTAAGAATTTCCCGTGAGGATTATGCCTTCATACAGCAGTTAGAACTGTTATTTATTGGCTTCTAGTTTTTCGCCCTTCTGTACGATCGCTGTCCGAACGACCTAAATAAACCTTCCCTAACCCATTTTCACGGAACCTACCCTTAATATAATGTTGTATACTTTTCAATTATCTATCCAAACAAACACAACTTACAAGAGTTGTGGGTGTTCATTTTTAGATCTCTCCATCAATGGAAGTTATCAAAATATATCCGTACTGCAGATCGATACTTGTGTACTAGACATATCAGTTGATGATTAAATATCGATATTTACTAATAGGGATTGTGGGGTACGGTGTGGCGTTGATTGCGGATTGATGATACAATTGTTTAGGAATGACTAATATAATAGAAATAGTTGACAATGGGAAGACGAAGGGAACAGCTATGTTGCGCGTGCGGCAGCAGAAAACTAACTCCGCGAGATAAAGAAATATAAAGACCTCGAGGGTGCATCAGAGATAGAGCGATAGTATAAGTAAGACAGAGAAAGAGCGCAAGGGTCGAAGAGATATATACCTGCGCTTGGAATGCATGCAAAGTTTGGAAACTGATGTGTACGTTTGAAAGATTTGCAGAGTTGAAATTGAGAGAATAGACAGTGGAAAAAACCTTGAAGAAATACAATATCTAATACATGCTACTGTGTGGTCTGGACCGCCACAGGATAATTTCAAATTTCGATATTTATTAAGAGCGAATATCACAATTGACCTTCGACCTCGTAAGTCAATAATGATCAAAATTCTTGATATCGATATTTAAAGAAACGCAAATATTGATAAAACTTCGTCATATCGCTATTTATCGATATGCCTATAGACAGTAGACATCGAAAGTACAGATTCCTTATGTTGAGGTACTTTTGTCGCCATCTGCAGCTACAAAACTCCACAAGATATGGAAATTTCGCTCCCATACCTCGTTATTTGTCTTCAGGAGACTGGGCGACAAAATTGCCCACTTTTGGGAAAAACCTATCCAAAAAAAAAAGAAATTACATCTGAAGTTGGAAAACACAAACCTCATTAATAATAACCTGGCTTCCCACAAAACAAATTAGCACCATGATCAATTTGTTTTCGCAACTTGGTTGGTTGATTTGCTTGCACGCCGAATCAATTTTGAAACAAACCGCGATCGAGAATCGAAGCACTGTTTGAAAAGCGGTTGTAAATCTCCAACGTGTTTAAACGCGCTCGCGTTGATGTATTGCGTGCGAACGGGTGGTTGGACGGGCGTCTAAATATACGCCAAATCTTTTTTTTATATTTATAGTGCCCGCTTTTCCAGACCACAAGCGCCTGGACTATAGCGCCTCAGCCACGTGCGTGGGTGGTTTTCCGCTCCAGCTGAAAATGCGCCGCACGTGCTGTGCGGAAAGGTCAAGCGCGCCCAATTGAACGCAATTCGGTATAATCCGTAAATGATGCGCGAATCATTCGCAAAGTTTAACTTCAACCGCTGCGCCAATTAACTATTTACTAACATGCGTCTGCGAACGAGTTGCAAACTTTGCGCGTAGCGCCTGCATAACAAATCGAGCGAGTACCTTATTCCAAAGCTGCGAAGTAAACTGACAAACTTGTGCCAAACTTTTGAGGGTGTTAATTACAGAGAGATGTTTGAATTTTCCAGACAATACTCAGTCATCTGGCGTCGAATGGACCTCCGGATGTCCTCGAGCGGATTCTATTGCTACCTGGTTTGCATCCGAATCGTGCCGACAATGAAGGGAATACTCCTTTGCATTTTGCCGCACAAGCAGGTAAGTTTGAGGTTATGCTCGTAGGTTTTGTTGGTAAAAGTGAGGTTAACCCCTGGGTGTGCTATGTAAAGGTCAGACGGAATGTCTCAATTGTATACTGACTCGCTGCAAGACGATTGAGGTCGACGCACGCAACAATATGGGATTCACACCTTTAATGAAGGCTGCTCTTCAGGGACGATATAAATGTGCCAAAATGCTTCTATTTGCAGGTAAGTTATCAAATTATTACGGTTAGCTAACTTAAGCTAATCCTGTCTTCTGGAGGACTAGATAGTTCAGAGTGAAATTCTCCAATCCCCTCATAAATTGAAGAATCGATAGTTATCTACTTATCAGTGCTAATGCTTTTTATAAGCCCTTCACAGAGACGCATTGAGCTATTGTGCTAAGTGAGCATTGACGAAAGCGGGCCAAATTTTGGGGAGTTCAGATTAGCCTCATGGCCTACGGGTTGGTCAAATTTGTCTAAGTGGAGACCAGTCCAAGTGTGATTTTAAAGTCCTGAGGAAATATGTCCACAGATCTGAAAGGGTCAGGGTGGCCCTACACAGAAACGCCCTGACCTATTGCAAAGTGTGCATTGACGCAAACGGGCCAAATTTTAGGGAATACAAATTAACGTGATGGTCACAAGATGGTCCAAATTGTCCTGAGGGCAGACCAACCCATGTTTGATTTTATTTATTTTTTCTTTATACGCAGTTGGCTCTACCCCTATATCATAACACACTACCTCCAAAACCAAGCCTCATACCTTGCTCCAATTTTCCTTTGTCAAATCATGGTTACCTTGCATATGTCCTTTCTGGCATGTCACGAATTATTTTACATTTGATAGTTGATCTAACGAACTACCCTGACTACGAAATAGCGACATTTAACTCATAGTTTAACTCATTGATACTCATAACTCATTGATACTCATAGTATCAATGTTATCTTAGAACAATTGTTCCCTTGGACCAGCGCTTCTCACACATTTTAAAATTTCTTTCCTGAGGGGTACCCTTAAATATTCTTCTGAAGTACGAGAACTTCACGTTCTTGTGTTGGGACGAATGTACCAAGGGGTCCCATGGTTCTAATTTGCTCAAACACCTGAAACCGAAAATAGTAAAAAACCTATTCTATAAATATAAACTCTTAAAGTAAACTAGATATCTTTCTTCAAGGAGCAAATCCAACATTGAAAGACGACGGCCGTGGTCTACGAGCCGATCAATGGGCCCGCTTCTGTGGGAGGTATGTATGCGCAGACGTGATCGAGAAGCACGCCCGTCAGAAGCTCCTCGAACGTACCACCTCCTACGGAAACTGGGGCCATGCACCGGATCGAGCCCCCGTTCTTACCAAGACGCCCATCACCTCCACGATCGTACAACACTCCACGGGCATTCGCAGCAAACTGAAGAAAGTCTTCCGCACCTCGTCTTCAGGCGCCACGGCCGCCACAGCAGCGGCGCATGAAGCTTCCAGCATTCGCCTCGTCACACAACTCACCACGGCAGCACTATGTGCCAGCACACCAGTCCTCCCAGCCGCTCCAAGCGTTCCACCGGTAGTGAAATCCCTCATGCGACCCCTCACCGTCCCACGACTGCAAATTACCCTCGTCAACGGAGACGGGGATTGCTTCCGGGTCTCCGATAGGAGTGGTACACCCACCACAGTGCTACCCGCACCACCACCGCCACCAGTCCAACAACGGACGAAAAAGAGGAGTAAATAATACGAGCGACTGTGCCAAATCCGAGGGACGCAAAATTATGGCCTATACCTGTAGAAAGAACCGCCATCTTCCTTGCAAACCAACGTTATGTATGTTACAATAATCTTCCTGAATTCACGCCATCTTCACTCTTTTAGTGACATCTTCCTGAGTACCTCAAATTTCGACTTGCGCCATCTATATACACATACATAATTTTCATAAAAGTAGTGACATGTACATTCAAACAATCCTATTATCATAAAAACCATAAATCCTCATTATTCATGTAAATTTTAAGTAAACTTAATTAAGGTAATATCATTTAATAAATAATATCAAGTCGTTCTATTTATATAAAATTAGAGCAGTTCTAACGATTAATATATAACTTTATGTCTTTAAAAAATGGACGGTCTTACACTGTTGAGGTTAAGTCTTCAGGTTAGGTTACTCCATAGAGCGTTTGTTTTTTCGTCGTCTTTTACTCTTAATATTTGACAGAATTTCATAAGCCTGTTGGATTTCCATGAAGCGCTCCTGTGCTGCTCTCTGTAACTCCGGCTCCTTAACCTTATCTGGATGATTCTCACGACTTAACTTTCTCCACGCGGTTGTAATTTCAGACTGACTTGCAGTGGGACTGACATCCAAAACTTTATACGCATTCTGTTCTCCCTGCACATCAGAAAGATCAATTATCTGCTTCCAAATCTCGTACCAACCATGATGTTGTGCGTACACGTAGACGTCATATAAACTACGTTTCAAATCCGTCCACCAGGGCGATGTGAAGAAATGATGAAGAGCTTCACTAATAGGTACCTCATCGCCGTTGGAGTCCGTCACGGTGCCATTGAAATACAGGTAGGATCCCCACAACGATATATAGAGGGTGCCGCATACGAAGAGGATGGTTAAGCGTTTACAAAGTCCTTTTGATTTTCGAGGAGTACGCCGCCATTGCTTGCTAAAGGTATCGAACGCCAAGGCTGAAGAGAAGACCATCACGGAGAACCATATACTCTCGTCGAAAAAGTACCAGCGTGAGGTGTAGGTAATGTAGGCAACCAGTATTGCTATCCAGGGAGTACCTTTTTCTCTGCCAATGTTGCCCACTGTCCATACTCCCAAACCGACGGCAAGGGGGATTAACCAATGGGTGTGGGACCAGTTAATTCCTAGAATGTCTTCTGATGGTGTGGCGAGCATTACGAGTTGGCCCCATAGGTAGCCTACCATTATGGCTGATGTGAAGCGACTTGTTGAGAATAACGGCTATGAGGAGAAGAAATATAAGAGTATATTTGGTTATACATTTAAGTAAAGTTATTATCCTTAATCAAGTGGTCCTAATTTTTTGTAATTGGGGCACTATTTTTTTATCTATGGTTTCGCTTGTTACTTTTTCTCTGCCCTTCAACCGCGTCCCTCCCTTATTATCACAACATATGTTTCTGGACCCCCAAACATGACTGATAATGGCAAAGTGGTTCACGTCGGCCGGCGACCCCGTTGCATATCCGACGTCACAATCCCATAACCAGTAATGTCTCTAAATAGACTCCAAGGGGGACCCTCCATAAATATAAAAAATTAAAATACGTCGCCTTAGCCACTTATTCATAACCTAACATAAAACAATGTAACCTAACATAGTGGTTCCAAACTTTTTGAATCAGTGCCCGACATTTTAGTATAAAGTTTCCCGGCCCCTTTTCTTGATCCTTTAAATTTTCGTGACAATGCATTGTTGCGACAAATGTTTCAACCAGAGAAAGGGGAATCACCCCATCTCTGATAATATCCCTGGAACCTCAGGACACCAAACGTGTCATATAATAGCCGACGACGCCTCTCTCCCTCCGCATATCAAATGATGTTAATACCCAGGGCGGAGTCTCATGTTTGGTAATGTCCCATAAGGGACCCCCGCATATATAAAAGTTGAGATAGTCCTGCCTTAACCTCTGATTCGAAACCTAACCTAAAACATTCTAACCCAACTAAGCGCTGTTCGAGTCTATTATTACCTTATCCGACAATAAATCTAACATTTAAAAATCAATGTTCAATGTATGCAACCAAAAATACAAGTTACCATAAGTTAATACAATATCCCAAAGAAAATTTGGTTGCCTACCTTCTTATTCCGCTGCAACTTGTTGACAAACTCTTTGATAAACTCATCGTCTTCATTACAATCGCGAACATATCGCGGAATCTTCGTAATATCCGCCAGCCATCCAATGGCGTAACCTCCAAAGGTGCTCCAGGTGAGAAAGGCGTGCACATCTCGCTCCAAATAAAACAAGTGCAAACCAAAGATACCACCGAATAACCAACACAAGTAAGCCACGAAGACACTCTTCTTCTTCCCGGCCGCCACCACCATCGTGTTCGATCAGGTGAGTGTCTGTCCAGATATAATACAATCCGCGAAGTGCTACCAAAATTTGCGTTATCTCTCACTGCGGCCCACTGATAAGACAAAGCAGGGCGTGCGCGGCGATCATTTGTTAGGCGACGAAGCGCTGTCTCCGTCAGCAAATTTTCACGCGACGCACCTTGCCTTGAATACGTAATATCACTGTGTGTCGCTGATAATTTCCGTGCATATTGCGACAGTCCGCACGTAGGTGACGATTAAAACTACCTGTTGGTGGACGCGTAATGGTTACTCGATGTGAGACAGCCGCACGCCGCCAGAGTGGCGAGAAACGGGTTACTGTACTAGCGCAAGAAGAGTCACTTTGACCGAAGGTGGAGGACACGGACGTGCGCCACGCTGAGACGCTTGGCTGAGTCAAGTTCATTGAACGCCGGCTTTGACGCAACTGTAAACTGCTCTACGTGCGTTATTCCGTTAAAAAATAACTCTACAGGTAGCCAACGGTTACCTATGTTGTTCAAGGTTGAGTAGACAACTTGTTACACTTCGCGATTCAGAGAGCTTTTATATATGGTTATGTTTGATTTTTGACAATGTCCTTTCACTTTATTCACAATTCAGGGGGAACATCTTTTAGAATTTAAGAGGACTATACTCATGGACTATACCACATTGTTGCGTAGCAGTGCATATCATAGAATGCTAAGTCTTCTGGGGATCGATTCTTCATTAAGTTTAGTTTGTTTTGATATATAGTGAATTTGAATCGTTTGCTAGAAATTCGGGTGGTGAATGAATGAAGTTGAGGAGAAAAGCGAATGAGGTAGTTGGATTGTCAGGGGAGACAGTCCATTCACTACTCCGTGAAGGTGCATTAGACGGGTATGCCTATAGAGTAGCAGAATATGCAGAGCACTATAGCTAATATAGGCGAAACATGGTTAAGGGTCTAAGAAAAGTGGCTGATAGCAAGGGTGAGGTGCGGGTCAGAGGAGCGGGGTTAAAAAAGTATGAATGGGAGGGGAGTATGACCGGTGTAGTGGTAAGAAGGGTAAAAGTGTGCAAGGGGGGTTGAATGCAAGGCAATGCTGAAAGGTCCTGAGATAGTAACTTTGAGATATCTGATTATGTTTATTATGCTTGGATGTTTTTATATTTGTGTTTATATAATATAACCGGCAATTTGTAATTGCAAAATAAGGGTTATGTATGTATGTTATAATCCCAGGATTATAATCAATATGATCGAAGCTTCCCTTATGTTTTATCTAGTTGTCGTTAGAACTTACCCAATTATTTATTAAGAGATCACATATTGATTGCCATAGATTTGTGCTGACGCTTTTGCTCACAAGAATATATAAATGTTGGTGACGCAGGTAGAAACGTATTTTAATTTTATGAAGATATATTGATTTGGCCTGATGAAATACAACTTCCCATGTGGATTTGTGTAGACGATGGGATGTGATCCGAGATTATATATTTAGGCTGGGAGCACTTCTATTAATATATTATGGTATGAAATACGTTTAAGATTGATGTGGGATAAATTTGTTGTTCAATGTTTCAATATTCTATTTCTCCGATGTAATGTTAAATGATAGCCATTTATAGCATTTTAGTGTAGCGTATGTTACGCACTTATATGCGATTAATGGACTAATTTGTATTGGAATTCTATATGACCCAACAAACTTCTTGCTACCTAATAGCAGCAAAGAGCAGTAGCAGAGAAAAGACGGAAGAGGCGCGAAGAGGTGGTGATCCCCTCGTAGCTTTATATTATTCATTTATATTAAGAATTTTTACCTAACCTTACCTGTACTCACTTAACCTTATTAAACCTAACTTAATTTTATAAAGACTTTGGGCAAAGGCCAACCAGGCCAAATCAATTTGATCGCAAATCATTTAGGGATATTGGTGTATCTCGGCTCTCTTAAGATTTGTATTTCATTGATCACTACATCAAAGTATGAAAAATCTTTTAGATTCCTTTAGATTTACTCTAAATTATCAGAAAACATATTTTTGTGATCAAAATAATCAAAAACATTAGCGAATTGAAAACTTGTGTAAAATAATTGTTATATTTAATCAAATCTATGAACAGAAGTAGATATTAATAACATTAACCTTTATTTGATTAACGCGTCAATTTATTGAAACGGCTGAAGAAGTCCAAACAATAAATTGTGCGACAACAGCATTACATAATTCAAACTAACGCTAGGGAATTTAGTTTTCTTCTGTTTGCCCACCAACTCCGCGTTCAGCTGTTTTCTCACGTTGGTTTTCCCCAATACACAATTTGGTAACAAACACGGACATTACAGAACATTTTATATCTTTATGGACATAATTTTTCAGTGCACATCACTGATTTAAAGGTACTTTGGTTACAAATAACATTCAAACTTTCAACTCAACTCTACCAACACAATTTTTACCAGAATATGGAATTCTCAACAACAGTGCGTGGCAACGAATTAGTTTTATTCCAAGGCTTCGAATACAGCAAATATCGTGTGAATAAAGCAGGTATATCCTCATGGCGGTGCAGATTAAGCGTGAAAGACAAATGCCCGGCCGTGCTAAAACTAGACGCCGATTCAAACGTCTCCGGAAATGTACCCACTCATTCACACGATTCAAATCCAATTAAAGCACGAGCAAATATGTTAAAACAGCGAATGAAAAGTGCAATGAAAGAGGAAGGTGCCTCTCCCAAACTGATCATCGATGAAATGTTGCAAGGAGTTAGCCCTCATGTACTGAAGAAGCTTCCAAAAACTGCTTCACTCGCTAGAGTTCTCTCCAGAGCAAATGGACGCACGGATACGAAAACACTTTTTAATCCATCAACAGCTGAATTTCCCATTCCTAGTATATATGAAGATATTGTTTTATACGATTCAGGTGAATCAGACCCTGATAGAATCTTAGCACTTGGTGACATCGAAATGGTCGCATATCTTGACTCAAATTTACTTTATGGCGATGGAACTTATGATTATTCACCTGAGATGATCTTTCACCTCTTTACATTTCATACAAAAGTTGCTAATTCGCATCCGCCTTGTTTGTATTTTCTACTCCGACACGACGATATGAATTCCTATGTGAAAATGTTTGATGTTTTAAAAACATTGTGTCCGAAGATGAGGCCAAGTAAAGTTTTGGTTGATTTATCACGTCCTTGTATAATCGCAGCAAGAGATGCTTTCCCTCGTGCTACGATTCAAGGTACGTATTTTCATCTTTTACATGTTTTGATGGAGACAATTCAAAGTGTTGGATTGAAAGAAGAGTACGATGTTGATTTGGATGCTAAACTTTCTCTGAAATCACTCGCCGCATTAGCTTTTGTTCCACCTTCAGATATTGATGACTTATTGAATGAGTTAGTTAACACGTTTCCAGCGAATGATCAAAGATATCTGGATGTTATTAATCATTTTGTGCTGACTTTTGTTATGGGCGAGAATGAAAGGGATCCAGTATTTCCAATTGAAGTTTGGAATCATTACGAAGCAGCGTCCGAGATGAATCCGAAGTCCTCGATTTGTTGCACGGCTTATCACAATGTGTTGAATTCGATCTTTCATCTTACAAGGCAGAATACCGTGTGGAGTTTATTCGCCAATTTGAGGAAGGATATGGAGAAACATAAAAGTGTGCTGGAGAAGATTTTGTTAGGGAGTGTGGATGTGACGAAGGTGAATAAATGCAGACAATTGGCGCTACAACTTGCACAGCTTGTGAATGAATATTCTACATTGGATGATAGACTGAATTATTTGAAGCAGTTGGCTAATATGCAGTGATTTTTGTTTGGTTTTAATGATGCGAAAATCAAATTATATTTGTTGTTATTGTTGACAATAAATTGTTATTTTCTTAAAATTTGTAGGGTCATTTTTATATTTCAACATAATCATATTCTAGACTAATATACTTCCTCCAACGATGCAATTTCTTGATCCGTCCCCAATAGTTTGCCTAAGCCTATAAATAGGCTTTTTTTAATGCAATCAAACCCGTTTGAGTTAAAGTGATGTCAGCCTGAGTGTTGATTAAACTGAGGAATATAGTGGTGTATCCAAGTCACGACACGTCGCTTGAAATCCTTCGGATATCGCTGTAACAGCTGCAAATAGGCAAAGCAAACGGGGTAACCCCGTCTTGCGAATGTTTTTGGCACGCCCAAATATTGGTGCAAAGACGTAAGATACAACCACTACTAATCGCACTAAAAAACTGGAGATTTCTGATAAGCTAACAAGACTGATAAGGATAAAAAGGAAAAACGGAACCGCACGCGTACGCATTTAAGGACTAGAGTATAAAATGCGGCAAAGTGAAATAGCAAGAGCCAGCACAAATCAACACAAATAGCAGCATACGCAGATCTTTAGTATTTGTTAGAATACACAGGTTACATTGGGGTAGGACACTTAATTAAATGAATGAAGAGAGGATGCCTAGCAGAGCCATGGAAAGCAAGATGGTGGAGAGGGGCCCGATTAGAAGACCACAAGAGGATGGAAAGTTGCTGTAAACGTGGACGCGGGGAACTTCACAGTAATACCGCCTGGAGAAGACTTACAACGGGCAGGAATGAATGGAAGAGAAGATTAAGGGAGGAAAAGGTTTGAACACGTAGATTCATTGAAAGAAGAAATATTCTTTCAGAATATTACGTATCTGATCATTCGCCATGTCCGGAACACGTTTGTGTTCATATGGCCACTCCGATATATATGAAACTTGTTCGGTACGACTTGAAGAAAGTAGACATACTAAATTAAATGAATAAAACAAGTTTTCCTCTTATCCTATGTGTTTCCAAAGCATCGACCTTGGAGGACGATTCCAAAGAACTCCTCCATCGGTATAGTGACCTTCCTCGGGTCATTCCCGGCGCGCCTCCATCCGACCTGACATTCACGCACATTGCACATTTTATCCCGTGCCATGTATCCCAAAAACGCAAAAGTATCTCATCTCTGTTGTTCTTAGCAGGTGTTGTTACGTTCAACCATTCACTGAAATTCTTTATTATATTAACGAAAAAAGAAAGCGATAATTTATTTAAGTGGTATTCATTTAAAGGTATCATATTTCCCTGATTTTTGGAACAATCCAAGAAGCAATACAAAAACCCTATTATGAATAACTTTGCTTATCGAAAAACAAATTGCCGCCCGGATCTACAACTTAGTGTCCAATAAAATTTGGTGTCAAAATCAAATAGAAGCTCTAAACAACAATAACAATTCAATTAATATAACATCTGTGCGTCATAGAACTCTTTGAACGTTTTGGCAAAAAAGATACACAATCGACGGTTGAGAGACTAGCGTATGTTTGTGTTTGTTCCATATCTTTTGCAAAACAAAAGTATGCATTTTTTGGTAATTTTAAATATTAATATAACATTGCAACTTTGATGAGCTGAACATTCGTCAACTAATGTGATTGGCTTACGTTAGAACTTTGCAAACGTATAAACGACTAAGTATAAAATGACTGAAAACCACTGCCACCCCACCTCCCAAACTATCTCGGCTTGTTCGTACGCTCTACTTAATAATACTTTGTAAACTGCCACCGATCGCCATTACCAAATTACGAATCAATATGTGACATTATGTACAATTCTCATTATGTACGTCTCAATAACGCTTCATTTTTGAAATGAAAACGTAAGGTTTAAGTTAACATGTCGGGCTCATCAGAAGCGTTTCGTTTCTGTTTAGCAAACATGCACGAAATTGGTTTTACTATCGCTGTATGTGTTTTGTACGTAATGTTCGTATGATGTTTTAAATTAATGACTAGTCCACGTCGGGATGCTGTTGGATTTTGCGTGAAGACCACATCCAGCACATAAACTTCGAAAACGAGCCCAGCAGCCATGGAAAAGCTCCTCCACCCAGGAACACGTTCTTGCAAAAATACTTTACATAATCAGTGTGTATTATTAAGGAAGATGTCACTTATTTTGAAAGATGAAAAGAGAATGGGTTATGAAAAATAAATAACCTAAAAATATCATTAGTAGAAAAGGATATATTAGGGTCCATGGTGAATGCCCTCCGTTAATATATAGGACGTATGTAAATCCATCGTTGCATCTACCTTTTATCGAGTAATAATACGGCAGGAAGCAATGCAGTTTGAATCTGAAACCAAGAAATATTGTTTTAAATCCAGTTTTTCATAAAAATTTAAATTATATTACTTTATATGTTATTTCACAAAGTGGCTGATAGATGGTGCTAGGCACCTATTTTATTATAATAGGTATCGATACTTTTTTAGATACAGCAGTGCTTTGCAATCACTGTGTAGCTCTTTGGTTCAGCAAAATTTCAAAATTAACATTTATTATAAAACAGGACTTAGCAAACCGCGACCTGTACATATTTATGACCCGCGAACCATTCTCATTTCTCTAATATCGGTTAGTTTTGTTAAATGTTGCTTCTATGGCGCAAACTTTTAAAATCGGCGAAATGGATCAAATAAAAAGTTGAGAATTATTGCTACGAAATAATATTGCAATTTTGTCATTCTCATTCTATTATCTTAGCAACCAGGCATATTTTCAAGAAAACCTAGAAACCCACACCAATTTAAATGAAAATTGTTATAATAGTACATATATTGAAATAATCTCTGATTGTGGGTTTTAGCCCGTTTTGCACTCTGCTCTTATGTTTCTCATGGTGTTACCATGATAAGCGTAAAAAAGCTTGATTTATAACCTCATAAAATATTTCTGAAAGTGATTGAAATTTACCATTGCTGTCATTCTTTCGTTGAAATTTAGTACTTCAAGAATCACTATATACGGTTACTAAAAATGAAAAATGCCTGAAAATGAAGATGGAATGCGCATCGCAATTTACAACAAATACGTGTGGGTACGGGTCCTCTACTTCTGTTCAATCAGACCCACAGTGCAATATGTTGACTTTACAAATGACAAGTTTTGGAGGTTATAAATGAACAGGTCGACTTTTTATAACCTTCAAATTTATCGATGCTTTGTTATCAATAAATAACATGTTACGAATTACTGTTGGAAAATATGGATGCAATTTTGTCACATTCGTTCTATAATCTTAACAACGATGCATTTTTTCAATAAAACCTAGAAAAGTATCATCAAACATATAAACCTTGACAAATCATGATAATAAACTTTTTATTTAAAACCTATAAAAAGCATATTTGCTTCCATGGGGCATGTCTTAAATGTCCGACTCTAATTTGAATGAAAATTGTTATAAGAGTTGAATGAAAATTGTTATAAGAGGAGTATATATATATATTGAAATAATCTCTGATTATGCGTTGTTTCAAGATAGTCCCATTATACAGTTTACATCATGGGTAAGCAACATTTTTATCAGTGAGCTAATGTGTTAAAAAAATTGTCGTACCGCTAAAGCACAAATGGGGGGGGTCCTATTATTCGTTAATATCCCAATATTCTTCTACAAACATCAGGAATCGTGTTTAGTTTTATAAAGAATTAAAAAACTAGACATTTGGAAAAAAAATTGAAAACAAGTTTAAGTCATGCAACGGATTGGTTTAGATATGTTGCCTGACTTAAAATTGATTTAAACTGCAGTGGTACTTACTTTTTGCTTTCATAAAACATGATGGCAGCTGAATTAGTCGTGAGTACATGCAAAAATATCGCCTTTATCTTATTCCTATCATTGGATGTGAGGTGATTGATGAGCGAGTTGAGTAACAGTGACGCAATCCCATTGCGACGATACTGCTTCGCCACTCCCAGCGACAGAATGTAAGCGACATCGCTGTGCGTCAGGAACGACTTCGCCAGAAAGCCCTGATCCTCTGAGTTGAGTGATGCATACGGTTTGATTTCAGCTACAATTAGGCCGATGATTATTTGATTGTATGTTGCAGCAAGTGCGTAGAATCTACAACAACAAAAAAATCACGCTTAATTGATCAACAATTTCACGTTCAATTTATGAATGTCGGTTATGAATGTTGGTTTTAAGGCGCACCTTGTCCCGGCCGTGATCTCCTCATACCAGCAGAGCGGATACTCAATGGGGAACCAATCCTGACACAAGGCGCGCACCTCATCCAAGTCATTCGGACATAGGAAACGCAGCTGGACGTCGGCGAGTGAATACAATGGGATATGATCACTCAGGTAATGTTCGTTGAGCGCACCATTGCCTTTTGCATTTTGATACCTTGAAATGAAGCAGAATATCAACGTTAATTTCGGTCTGTTTATACATGATCAACATGAATCAACTGCATGTTGTTGACATGCACGAACTGCATCAATGACATAATTGCGTACCAACTAAACCCAGCCATAGATTAGCGCCGCTGCTGCTGCACGACGTGGTGGATGCGTGTTCGGCGGTGACTGTGGACACGGACGGCGATTGCATTTGCTGCGCCGGAACCTGGTGGCCTCCGTCACAGGCAGCCTTTGTGTTTGTGTGTGTGCGCTCCTCCGGGAGTCAGTGTTTTCGCGCAGGCTACGCGTACATAATGCGGCCGGGCTGCGTGAAATGCGCCTCCATCGCTGGCGGGATCGTAGGTCGCGAGTCGTTGCACACCTAGGCACGGCGGTCGACTAGCGCTCGTTGCCGCCGTCGCTGCATTTGCGATTAGACGATAGTTCAATTATTTATCTGTCAAAAGATAAGAGGAAAGTGCGTTGTGTGCGTGCGCGCAGTGTGTGAATGTGAGTACTTGTGTCAGATCGAAGTCAAAACATTGGTCGGATTACGGCGATGCGCTGCTCCTGTTCATTTATCGTAGGTATATTACGCACGGGAGCGTCATGCGACAATAAACTAACATTATTACTATATAATGCATGCTATCTTCGATTTTTTTGGAGTGGAACGTATGAGTTAGAGTAGATACTCCCTAGTTACAGTGTGAACAAGTTTAGAGGTTACTTTCAAGGGTAGACATAGAATTTATTAGTTTTACATTTTCCTGGAGTACTATCATTTGATACATTGGAAACCTATGTTTTTGAAGACTAGATGTATTTAGGATGTTCTTTTATACTCAGTCTATTAAAGGAACCAACTTTTTTTTTGCACTTCATAAGTGCATTTTTGTATAAAATGCTATTCTAGAATTACAAAATGTATCATAAACTCTACTTTATTGAAGTAATGCTCATCTTTTAGTTTTTTCATATTAATTTATAAAAGTTATAAATATATACAAATTTTGAGATTAAAATTTCTAAGGAACTTTCATATTTTACGTCTTTATTTGTTGGTTATGAATACCTAGTGGGTTATAATTACAATTGAAGAGGTTAATGATATTCCAGTATAATAATTAAAGTAAACTAACATGCTATCTGCTATTTATTGCACTGAAACTAGTTTTATTTCCTAATCATAATTTGGCTAAGTTTTGAGGTTATTTTCGCCAAGAATAGACATTGAATTAATTAGTTTTACACTTTTTTTTAAAGAATTATCAATTTCATACATTTGAAACGTATGTTTTTGAAGAGTATATGTATTTAAGATATTCTTTCATATTCATACTAAGGCTGTGAGATGTTATCTTCAAAGTTTTAATGTAATGACACTCACTGATTCATGCATATTTCTTAACCTCTCCTAAAAATTGCGTGGCAGAGGTTAATCTCAAATAATGCCGGTTAATTAGATTCACGTTTTATTCGAGGACTTTAATTCTATACATTTGATTCTTTAGTTTTTAGACACTCGAGGTGTTCATGAAATTTTATAAGTTCAATCTGTTAAAAACTACATTTTGTAATATTTTTTACTTATATCACTCATTTCTAAAATACGTTTTTCTACTCTTGTTTTATAATGTGCACATTATGTTAACGATTTTGATTAAGTAAAGATATATACAACCTACTGCTAATCATAATCGTTCATGAATTCATTTCAATATTGTTTTTGATTAAGAAATATCATACATCTCTTAAAAACGTCATGGCTTCTTGCTTATAATTAGTAAAATATACCAATACAGTTAGTTGTTATAGTTTAGTAATGGTACATTCAGGAAATTCCTGCATAATTATTTTGAAGGTGTAGGAAAGTATAAAGCACCACGTAATGTTTGTTCGTTGTAGCACATACTTCCTTCCACATTTCCATTTCCAACGGTGAATCCGACTACTAGCCACGGCAGTGTAAACGCAACTTTCTACGACAGTTGATGAGCAACGCCGGCGTGAATTTATTGAAAATTATTGAAAGATGAAATTGGTAACATGTATCGCCCCGGTCAACATGGCTGTTATCAAATACTGTAAGTATCATACTGTTCCTGAATAATATACATATCATTGTTTATCATTAGCTAGTGTCTATAAGTAAGCTATTATTAGTGGTTTTCATAAATATCCATAATTAATGGAAGAACATTTTTGTAGGGGGAAAACGAGATGAAGATTTAATTCTACCAATAAACGACTCGATAAGCTGTACACTTTCTATGGAACATGTAAGTTCGTAAAAATAGTCTCAACTCTTACAAATATTTACATATGAATGTTGTGTTACAGATGAGCGCGAAAACAACAATCGCTATCAGTGCCGACTTTAAAACGTCTCAGTTTTGGTTGAATGGCGTCGCACAGTCTATGGATAACAAAAGGTTTCAGAATTGTTTGAATGAAAGTGAGTAGATTTGCATGTACCTAAATTATTAAAGTTATTTTTAGTTTAATTATGTTGTTTTAACTTCAACCAGTTATGACCATATTTTGCCCCAACATATTAATTAAGAGGGTCAACTGCGCTTAATAAGTTACGTAGTTTTTTTTATATTAATCGATTGATATATCGCTGATTAACCCTCACAGGGCAGAATAATTAAGGGTTTGTTCAGAATTTAATTGTTAACTTTTAGAACTGGTAAAACTTGTTTTTAAAAAGGGATAAATCGACGCACGTTATTGGATCTTGTGGAGTTAACTTCTCTTTACCATAAAATTTACCATAAATAATAAGCTAAGTATTTCTCAAATTTAAAAATTTCAATATTTAATACATTTTCGTACAATTAGATTAGTTTAAGTTTTAACTTCTGTCGGACGTCCCGATGTACACACCATTTTTTAACTTATGGTTTCATGGCGAAAACAATACACCTGAAAGGGGAATAACATTGAATTAATACATGACGATCCTCTGAAATTTTAGGTTTTTAGAGAGTTCTCTCTTAACTTTTAATAATTTCCTGTAGCAAACATTAATATTATTGAATTAATATTAATATGTTTCATATTATAGTAAAAAGGTTATCAAAGGAAACCGAAATTTTATCATGGAATCTACACATCTGTTCCGAAAACAACTTCCCAACTGCAGCAGGACTCGCATCATCAGCCGCGGGCTATGCTTGCCTTGTAAAAGCCCTCGCGTCTGTCTACAACGTCACTGCCGACTTAAGTGCAATCGCGCGCCAGGGATCTGGCAGTGCCTGCAGGAGCATCTACGGTGGATGGGTTCAGTGGCACAAGGGCACTGGTAATACCGGCATAGATTCTATCGCTGCTCAACTTCATCCACACACACACTGGCCCGAAATGCGCATTCTTGTCCTCGTCATCAATGACTCTCGAAAGAAGTACAGCTCAACGTCTGGTATGAAACAAAGCGTGTTGACGTCAGACCTACTCAAACATCGCGCTGCAGAAATCGTTCCTCGTCGTGCTGATGACATGAAAGATGCAATCAGGAATAAAGACATGCACAAATTCGCCGAAATTACAATGCGTGACTCGAATCAGTTTCATGCGGTGTGTTTAGATACTTTTCCACCGTGTGTTTATCTCAACGATACATCTCATGCTGTGATTAACATGATCCATGCTTATAACACGCACGCTGGGAGGAATAAAGTGGCATATACTTTTGATGCTGGCCCAAATGCGTGTTTGTTTTGCCTGGAGGAAGATCTAGGAGAGGTTTTGGCAGTTGTTAATCATTGTTTTCCGACTGAGAAAGGCCATGCAGAGTATTATAGGGGTTTGGAGGTTGATGAAGGGGTCTTTCCTGAAGGTTTGGAGGTTCCTATCATGGAGAGCGATTGTTTGAAGTATATTATTTGTACACAACCTGGGGAAGGTGCTGGGGAAGTATCCAGTGGGCATTTGTTGAATCAAGAAGGTATTCCTACATTTTTACCTAAAGAATAGTCTAATTAGTAAGATTTTTAAAATATGTATGTTACAAGTATTCTTTCAAGTTAGATTTAATCTATTATTACGCATTGTACAAGGGTATGATTAGGTTGACTTGGAGAATAAATGACAATAAATAGATTAACGATAAACAATTTGTTAATTTTAATTGTTTGGAGTTACTAATGTATGTAACCTGCTCAATTATTAAAATATTTCGCAGCTCCCAACGATTTTGACGCACGCTTACTGCAATACTTATGTTTGTTCCGACGTCTACTTAATGTATAAATCTTTTTACTACGAGGCAATGACGACTAAAACATAAGTAGGTGCAACGTTTTAGTAGCCTGATGAAACCAGCTCCTAAGGATTTCGACGCACACTTACTGCAAAACGCTTGTTTGCATCAGTAAATACTTATTCAGAAAAGCTTGGGCAAGGATCAAGGGAAAATGGGGAAGTTGTGGGGTGAAAACTGTGTGATGGCTATGCGGATATGGGACGCGTGTGTTCTACCTTTAATAATGCATGGAGTGGAAGCCTGGGGGTACGAAAATCTAGAAGTTCTGGAGAGAGAGCACATGAGAGTCATAAAGGATATAACGGGGCTAGAAAGGACCACCCCAGTGTACGTTGTGATGCACGGTCCGGGCAGAAGCTTGGTATGGGAAGCAATGGGGAGAGTGATTCGATATAAGAAGAAGGTGCGTGATATGGATGACGGGAGGGAAGTAAGGTATATATGGAAATGGTGCAGCAAAGCGGGTACGAACAGATGGACATAGCGACGGCGTAACGCACTTGCAACAGTTGGGGGTCGGAGAGAGGATGCTAAATGAAGGTATGCTAGTGGAAGAAATGTGTAGGAGCATAAAATGGAAGGCAGAGGAGCAGGAGAGGCAAGGAAAGATTAGGGACGGCACATATAATCCTGGCTATAAGGAGTGGCAGGTAATCGGGCAGGTTCCGCAATATGTTATGAGAAGAGATTTGAGGAATGAAGAAAGACGGTTAAATAAGGGCAAGATGTGGATCCGAGGAAAGAAGAAGGAAAACAAGGATGTCAGAGGAATATAGAACGTGTGCTATGTGCAATAGATGTGAACAAATGGAGGTGTTGGGAGAAACAGAAAGAAAGGACCCAAGGGCACATGCAGATTGCTTGTGTGAGACAAGGAAAGGGATAGAATGGATACGATGGGTGTTAGGGGAGAAGGAAAAAAGGAGGCGTACAGTTTAGTGCAGTCATGTGCATATTACAATTGTTTTTTGTGTTTATAGATATATTTTGTAAGTTTTTTTTGTACATTTTTAAGCTAAGATTTTATGTTAATGTTTAGGAAGGAGAAAGAGAAGTGTATGTGTATAATATGCCAATAAAGGTTCAATATATACTTATTCAATTTGCATTCTTACATTTATTGTCCTGTTATATATTACTATTGTCGTTTTTTTTTTTAATTTCTTTTTGATCCAGAATGTTTTTCAAAATAATGTTTAGTATCCGAAAATTGAAAACAAGAGTATATTTTGGTAACATCGCCGTTTCCATGATGTAAAATCAATTGGAATACGTATAAATGCAAAAGAATGCATTGCTGAAATAATCCATATTGTTAGAACAATAAACAATTAAATTACCGAAATGTTATAGATGGCGTGAACGGCAATGCCGATGATTACCGTATATCTTCGTTTAAATTTTCTCAAGATACAAATTAATAATCACTAGAATGTTACAGTTCATTTTACAGTTTTCAATATATATCATAAAAAAAATCTGATATTTCTCCAATTATAATACCCATTTATTTATTATATATTTTTCTTAAATATATTTCCAAAATGTTCTGAATACTTCGAACTGTTTTAACCTCACTTCATTCAACACAAACTCACACAGGCTAACAAACTAAATTCATAGGCTACTATAACCAAACCACTAAAAGTATTGGAGCCGGTGTGTGCAACTCCAAACTTTTTATTATTATTACAATATTAGAATAATTCGAAACATCATCATGAATTACCGACTACAATTATTAATAAATGGTATAAAATATTACACATTCATACGCTCAGATATACATACCGTCCAGGATTTGATCAATCACATAACACAAAAGTTTTATATAGATAATTTTTCACTTCTCGTGAATGATTCGATTATCGTGGCAACTGACGATATTGGAGTAATTAATCCTAATGATATACTTATGTAAGTATATAGACGTTAGCTTTAAAAGTTTGTATATACAACATATTACAATCGACACGGTTTATTTTAGAGTGCGGCTTGATAGTGTTCATCCATTTTTGACAAGAACTCAGCTACAAATCGAAGCTCAAACTGAAAATACGATTAAAGATAAAAAGTCAAAGAAGAGGAAACCTTGCAATATGAGTATTGATACTGAAAATGTTGCACAGGACAATGCAAAGAAACAGAAAATTACAGTTTTCGAACCGTCAGCAACAAGTTCCGCTAAAAGGGAGACTATCGGCTCAAGAATACAATATTATAATAATCTGAGTAATGCTAATGAAGATAAACTGGGAGGAATACACGAGGAACCTTCCAAAGAGCTGAATATTCCACATCCTGACCCTGAAACTGTCAGTCAGAGTAAACATTTGATTAGGGAACATTTAAAAAAGTCTGTAAGTGGTACTCCCGATTTGATAACTCCTGTGGTAAGTGATAATAAAGGGATTAAAAAGAAGAAGTGGAAGTTGTCGGAGATGGACGTCGACCAGAGAGATGAAAACGAAGTTCAAATTCATGAAAAGGAGAAGAGTAAGAGTACGAATAGTTTTCATGGTACACCTGAAGCAATTCCATCGACAAGTAAAGCATGCCAAGTCTTCGAAAATGTGGAGAACAACTCGGATAATTTTACGAAAGTAACACCGAACCAACCTTTGCATATTACGCCAGCAAGGGATATTCAGCCGATCACCCAATTGAAGAAAAAGGTAAATTTAGTGAAGTCCATCACGGTTCGAAATGGATTGGTTGTCTCAGAACAAGCTGAGAAAATATCCGAGAAAATAGCTATGGAGACGAGTTCATCGGGAACAAGCACTTTAAATGGTTCCACTCGGAGAGAAATTGAAATCGTTTCTGAAGAATCGACGCCTGCAAACGTGAATTCGAATGCAAGGGCTAATCAAATGAATAACGATGTGACTTCGTCGACTGATCCTTTGGGTAAGGCAAGATGCAAACTTGAGAAAACAATTGCGAGTGCTGAATGTACGCCCAAAACAATTACGCCTGTTTCAAAGTCGACGCCAACTGTTCGTAAATCTGTGTCGGATTTGTCGTTATCGTCGATTCTGGCTAAATTACGCGAAGATGAGGTTGAAAGTGAAGCAAGTAACAGTAAGGATACTTCGGAGGATAGATTTATTACTCATCGGCGAGAACGGAAGCGTGTTCGTAAGTCTAAGAAACAGAAAGTGCATGTAGATACGCCATTTCCGGAGGTGAAAGAAAAAGTTTACCGCAAGCCAAATATAGAGGCGAGACCTTTGATGCATAAGTTCTTTAATGATGAGACTGAAGAGGCTGAAGAAATGGTAGATAATATTGATTTGACGAACTCCAGGGAAGTGGTGGAGATTATTGATGTAACGAAGGAGAGCAAAGAGGATGATAAGGTTGAAGTGATTAACATTAATCGTGTTGAAGTGGTCAATGGTATTGACATGAAGTTTTTGGAGAAACCGTTGACGCAGGAGACGATTGACAAGTTGAGTGTGATTAAGGATGATTTCATTCCGACTATTGGGGATGTTCTTGTATTTCAGGTGAGTTTACTAGGTACTAATAACTTCTAACATCTTTTTAAATAATGCTTTTTCAAATGTATCGAAACGGAACGCATCGATCCTAATATTTATCAATACTTGTCGATATTTATACTTGATGTGTGTGTGTGTGGCTCTCCACTGCTATGCAGTTTTGCCTACCTATAACTAGGCTTGTTTTTAAATTCATTTTTGTGGGGATTAGTCCCGTGTTTTTCTCATTTTGCTTGCTCATATTTTGTGTGTTGCGATTGTCCACTTTTTCCGGTCGTGTGTTAGTCCCTTCCAGTTCCAGTTATCTCTGCCATCTGTTCCTTGGTCTCCCTCGCCCTCTCTTCGATTTTGGAAACCAGTTCATAATTGACATCCTCCATACGTGCCCTAGCCATTCTGCTCTTCTTTGTTATATTTTTTAAGTACCAAGTCATTTTCAAGTTTCTCTTCTATTTCGTGGTTTATCAAAGTTCTAGTTCCTTCGTCCGCTTTATACTTGATACTTGTTTTATTTCCTATACTTATAAACACATGAATTATTGATACTATGATACTATTTTTGATAATTTTCGTTACTTTTAATACCTATAGGTCGATATTTCACAACACTATCGTTGCTTTCAACAATTATCGATATTATATACGTATTTGTATTTTACGATAATTATTGATACTTCTGATAATTCGACCCTTGGTTTTTATCGATTCTTTTGACTTTTGATGTGTATCGTTACTTTTGTTCTTTAGTTTATTTTTGTACCTTATTACTTCGGTCATTTATCGACAATTTCGTTACGTTTAGTACTTATCGTTCGATATTTAACAACCCCTTCGATATTTATCGCTTCTTTTAATAGTAACCGATGCCTATCAAATATATGTTTGATATTGTTCGATCGTTATTTAACAATGAAATTTAATTTAATTACGAAATTATCGTCACTTTTAATATTTATCGATTATATATACATATTTGTATTTTACGATAATTATTGTGGATTTTGATTATTTTCAACTCTTCGATTTTATCCATACTTTTGATATGTATCGTTACTTTCGTACTTTATATTACTTTTGAACCTTATTACTGCGGTAATTTATCGACACTATCGATACTTATCGAATATATTTTTGATATTTTTCGATTCTTATTGAAACGTAGGAATCTTGCCCATACTTTCGATATTTATTGATACTTCCGATATTAATGAACAGTGTTGATATCTTAACTTTGGACAGTTTTCCATACTTTCAATATTTATTGATATGTTCCATATTTACACTTCCGATAATCGGCAGATAATAGATAGTTTCAATATGCAAAGTATGGATCTTTGAAACACATTCGATATTTATCTATATTTTTATTTATTAATTATATTTTATTATATTAATTATATTTTCATTACTTATAAATTCCAGAAATATCAATTTTAATACAATCTTTTCTCTCCAGATGTTAAAAATGGATGATTCGTATTCCCCCACATGGTCGAATTTCATTTTGGGTGAAGTTAAATCATTTGATAAGTCTACCGGCAGTGTGAAACTATACATTAGAGGCAAGCGATAATTGATAAACGATGTATTTTATTTCAAAACAATATTTTTAGACGGACTAAGTGAATTTGCACAACCCCAAGGTGCCCTCAACAATACCGGAGATGAAGAAAACAGCGAAGAACTTGACACTATTCAAACCCTGCAATGGAATCATATGATTAAACCACGTTTGTTATTTCCCTAATTAGTAAGGCATTGTTTGTATTGTTCTCGAATCTAGTACATGCAGTGCAATGTGCCATTTAAAATTACCTGCATGAACTGTTTAATATAATCATAATGTTATTAATGTAATTTCTATTTTTCATGACTGTAAAATATTGTTTCCAATTTTCACTTTTAGTGAAAATGTGTTAATTTAAAAGGTGGATTAAAATATATTACAAATTTCCAATATATTATCTTTATTACTCCATTATACCATAATATAACTCAATACAACGTAAACCAGCGCAAAAATATTGTTAAATTATGTTATACTTTTGGTATTTTCTATTAAGAGTTATAATTTCCAAGTATTTAAATAAATAAGTAAAATTCGCCAAGTTTTAATTTTAATCAACCATGCGTTGAAAAATAACTCTCACATCTTGGAACGCAAACTCCAACGATATAAATAAATGCTCTGCTTAACAAATAGCCATCAAAATGTACCTGAAATGTTAGGTGAAGTGTTTAATTATAGTTGTTTCGTCTACGTGCTCGTTGCTTATCGAAACGCAGCTCCATCTCTTCCAGAACCTTCGGTGTGTAGCGAACAACGAGTTTGACGGAACCATGGGCTTGTTTGAGTAATTCCACGGCCTTTTCGTGGTTTTCTCCTTCAACAGACTAAAGACGAATGCAATCAGCTTAGGAGTTGAACAATTTTATTAATTATAATGTTTAGAAATAAGATATAGGTGAGTGATCGCTGAACTAATTCCTGAATTAGAGTGAAATTTTACATTCCATTGCCTGAGGCTGCGATTATGTAATGTGTCTGACTAGTTCAAGCATGCACATGCGTGACTTTGCTCAAACCAAACAAACTTCGCATGCACGAACCTGATAGTAAGTTTCAATTTCGATTAAAAATGTCTATCGTTTTCAAGTTCAGGTACTTATTGGTCAACCCTTGAATGATCATAATTATTTGTCGCGTAGTCGGATAAGTAATTTTTTTTTATTAAAAATAGTAGAAAATACTTAAAACGAAACAAAAAAACTGTTTCTTAAACATATCTTAATGTCTGTATCTTAAACCTCTATAAACGAGTTTCTTTATTACTACAAAAAATGTTAAAGACAACATCATCCGATATGTTTAAACCTTTTTTTGGTTACCGATTTAGAGTTTTGAAAGAAACGCGTTTGAAAAAAGCGAATGACTCAAAATCGCAAAATCAATTTACCAGAAACTATTTTCATATATGAACTACCCGTACATTTTCATTCAAATCCAAGTATTGTCCGACTTGGATTTGAATGAAAATGCGTGAATATCCTAAGTAAATATTTTTAAAAAAACTTACAATGCCATTAACGCTCAAAAGTTGATCACCCCTCTTCAATCCACCATGCCGATCAGCCACACCACCCGGAATAATTCGAGAAATATAAATCGGCGAGTTCTGCTCCTTGCCGCCCATCACATTAAAACCGAGACCCTCCTCAGTTTTCGGCAGCTCCACAACACGAGGATGCGCGTGTCCTTCGCTGGCAGCGAAAGCAGCCACAGTTGCCTTCGCCGTTGCAGAAGCTCGAACGTCCTGCGAGCCTTGGATATCCACAGTCTCGTACACATGCTCGTAGACCTCACGCACTGCGTTTAGAAAGTCGGACTGCAGGACCTTTTGCAGGGCGGCAAGTTTTGTCGCTGGTACCTCGCCATTCTTCTGGAGTTTCTCCAAGAGTTCCACAGATCTTTTGATATCTATATCATAAATTGTTGTTAACACTTAGTAAACGTAAGTAGGAAAAGCAGACTTACCCCTAGAGAGGGTTAATGGTTCAGCAACTTGGGCCATCTTCGAATGATCCTTCGCGCAGGCCGAAATTGATTGTGTTTGTTTTCCTTATCCACCCACAGAAACCAATCGATCTTCGTCTGTCAGATGTCAATTTTTAGATATTGCGCATGCGTATCAAAAACCTCAATTAGGTGTTGCCAATCATTATATTATAATTTCCACGATAAATGTTTAAAAAAAACTTTATCAATGATAGATATTTATATAATTTATAGTCTAGATTAAATATTAATTATAAATTATTAATTATAAAAAATGTCTTTGTTAAGTCAAATTCTATTTATACTGTTATTTATAATGACGATATCCACACTCTGTATATTGTAATTGTAGAAAGTAGAGTTTATCAAACATAATTGTCATAATTTTACTCTCTAAATTGAATAGTCAACGTATCAATTATTTTTTCTTAATTGAAGTAAGGATTAATTTATTTTAATTAAAGATCTGTTCTTACTTTTTGTTTATATCTAATGTCAATTTTTAGAAGTTGCGCATGCGCATATCCTTGAGAAATATATAGAAAGTGTTTCCAACCTTTTTATTATATTTTCAACCGTGATTATTTTCTATACAATTTACTCAATTTTTATTTCATTTCAAATATATTATTTCTTATTGTAAATATTAATAGTTTTCAAATGTTGTTTTGCTCATTCTAATTCAATACATAATTTTGTTTACAACTAATGTTACCATAAACACTCTGCATACTAAAGTTTCAGAAAAATGAGTCATATTAAAAGTGATTTACACAATTTTACTATTTTAATTGAATAATCCATGCCTCGATTATCTCTCATTGATTCAAGTAAGAATGTACCTATTTTAATAAATGATCCGTTCTTATGTTTAGTTTTGTTCTCATCACGATCGTGGTAAATTTTCATCAAATGCGTAGCTAATAGACAGCTGTCTGGTTGACATTGTCAGAAGTCATAGAACTTTACTACAACCCATTCTATCTTGCGATCCAGTGTCATTGTTAATAGTTGATCGGTTTGTTACAATTTCTAGGGCTTATGCGTGTAAAGTTTAATCAATAGCCGAGGCCCACGTAAAGGGAGAGTGTTGAAAAATGGTGTATGCAAACGTGTTGCGACAATGGCTAAATCGCGTAAGTATCATTGGTTAGAACTACACTCTAATATCGGAGATGTAGGCAAAATACTAAAATGCTATCTTCTATTCTATTTTCATCCCTAGTACAAGACTCCGGATGCTGCAATCAAGGATATTGCCACTGCTACAGACCAATACAAAGGACTGGAACCTCTTCTAGAAACATACAGTACGTTTTTTTTCTTCGATGTATTACATCTTGATTAAAGTGCTTAATAATTACAGCATTCACTGATGGTATATCGATGTCCCTCGTTAATTTAACGGGCACGATTCCAGTACGTTACAAGGGTAATACGTATAATATTCCAATCAAAATATGGTTGATGGATACACATCCAAAGAATGCTCCAATTTGTTACGTTAAACCGACGAATGATATGGCCATAAAAGTCTCAATGTATGTGGATCAGAATGGGAAGATCTACTTGCCATATTTGCATGACTGGAAGCCAGTAAGTGTTTGTTTCTTATCATAAATGTTTATAGAAAGGAATATGATAGTCATATTGTGTTAATTTTTATTTTGGAGAATTTATTTGTTTATTGATGAAAATTTTAGATGATTGTCATTTTTATTATCTTATATAAGTGATAATTTAAGAATGAGTCGTTGAAATGTTTACTTGGTTGAAAATAACCCATTTTTTAATAGAATGTCTGAAATTGAATGTTTAAGCTTTGAGTGTTGTTATGAAGCGAAGTTTATTTGTCAACATTTGAAACTTAATGAAATTGAAAACAACACAAAATGTAAATTTCACTTGCCTTTTTTGTACAACACCTTTTCTGTTTGTTTTAGAATGATTCCGACTTATTAGGTGTTATACAAGTAATGATATTGACTTTTGGAGAGCATCCACCCGTGTTTGCCAAACCAAAACAACAGGCCGACTTGCCATACCCAAATAATCGTAAGTTGCATTCATCGTTTTTCATCAATTCATCATTTGTTGATAACAATTAGAAGATTGAAACATTTATTTCTTTGAAAAGTATTAATGTTACCGACACATTTTCTGTAGCATATGCATCACAAGGAGCAACCAATCAATTTCCACCCTACCCGCCCGTAGGTTTCGGACAGAATTTTAGCGGTAGCGGTGGTGGCTCTTATCCGGGGTATCACCTACCAGGTCAGGCTCCAACAAGCACGTTCGGTGCGGGTTATCCTCCTTATCCGACACCTTATCCACCGTATGGAGGCGGTGGTGGTGCGAGTGCTGGTAGCATGCCGTACGTAACGCCTCACGATGTAGCCGCCGGCACGATAAAGGACGAGCATATTCGCGAGTCGTTGCTGTCTGCCATTGAGGATAAACTGATGCGCCGCATGAAGGAGCAGTACCAGCAGAATCGCGCTGAATTAGACACGCTTAAGAAGACGCAGTTTGAGTTGAAGCAGGGCAAGGCGAAGCTGGACTCGATTTTGGAGCAGTTATCCAAGGAAAAGGTAAATAAAATGTTTTACCTACGATCCCTGCCGAAAAAAAAAATAAAGCACGGTACATAGGTCAAGTAGCCTCTCTTTATGCGGTTGTCCTCATGTCGTGCGTTTTTGCCGCTTTATGGACGGCGTCATGTGTAAAGAGGCAAATTCTCACAGCGCATGTTCGATATTCGGTGTACAGAAAAAGTCGGTGGTCAGGACCTCAAGAATTTAAAGCTGGCTTTGGAGTCGTAGTTAAAATATATTGCGTTATTCAAACGCAAACAGCAAATTAAGCACTCACAAAGTGCTAACTTCTGTTAGTGCTTAATATGCAGTTGAGTAATGTACTATTTTATTACAGACTTTGCCTTCATTTAGCCAAAAATTACAGCGGCTTTTATTGGTTCGATTTTACTTGTAAATATGGAAGTTTTTTTTAATTATTGACTAAACATATTGTTCTAGGGTGATTTGGACAAGAACATTCTCGTTCTCAAAGATAAAGAGCAAGAGTTGGAAAAAGCAATAGAGCGACTTAGTAGTCAGGAATCTATTGATGTTGATGATGCTGTTACCACAACTGCACCTCTTTATAAACAGTGAGTAAAGTTTCATTTTGGTGTTTTTATGATTGGGGATAAAGGTGAAATTCGTTAGTTGTTTTAATGTCTTGTTTTTCTACTTGGAAGCTTATATATGGTTGTTTATAAGCACATGATGTAAGTCGCAGGTTTTTACTTTGCTCAGATTAACTTTATGATTATACAGCTAACTCAAAAGAAAAAAAAAACTGGTTATATTTTAAAGCAGACATTTTTAATGAGATTTACAAGGTGAATGAAGAATTAACCTTTATTCTTAAAGCAGAGATTTCCAAACCGTGTTCGCGCCTGCTCGTTTGGAAACCTCTGCCTTAAAGACACAGTTGATTTTAGACCATAAATACTATAAGTGTATATTGTGCTGGGAGTTCATGCCTCGCTTGTGTATATTAAGTATGTAACTGCGATGCACGACTCTTGCATGAGCTTATCACAACATTTGGACTAGTTGGTAATTTAGTATGAATGTGAATTTAGTGAATTTTAATATTTGAGAGCATGTATTGCAAAGTATTTTTCCTAGCTCATTCACACAACTACTATTACTCGTATGACAGTAGTTGCCCAGGAAAAATGCTTTGCAATACTTGCTCTCAAATCTGGAAATTTTTCCTCTGTCGGCGGGTTTGTGTATACAGAAGTTTCTCGGTATATTTTACTACATTCGTAACGAAATTATTTCTTCAGATTGTTAAATGCATTTGCGGAAGAAGCCGCCCTAGAAGACGCTATCTACTACATGGGCGAAGCCCTACGCTGCGGCGTCATCGATCTGGACGTTTTCCTCAAGCAGGTGCGAACGCTGTCGCGAAAGCAGTTCATGCTGCGCGCTTTAATGCAGAAGTGCCGCCAGAAGGCCGGCCTCATGCCAGTGTGAACCATCGCTCAGTAGCAGGACAAACGCCCTGCGTCGCAACTGAACAATATTTACACATTCACACAAAGCACACACACTTGGCTTGTTATAAATTGCTATTATTGAGAGAGATGTTATAAACCACATTTTATCAACTTATATATAATGATTATTATATTATAGAAACAAAAATATATTTAAATTTAAACATAGTGTTTGTAATTCTACTCGAAAGAAATAAATGCAGAACAGACTGAAACTCGAAATGTGGTGGCTGCTGCTTGTTGTCACACTCTTGTGGAAGGTGGATTATTCAGTATGTTCATTGTATTCTCATCATACGTATATACCAACAGAAAGAAGCAGGAAAAGAATACCGAACCCGGAGAATATCGACGCTACGAGCGAGACGAGGAGTTCCTTGCGCAAACTGCGGGTATGTTTGTTGCTGGTCACTTCGTAGATGAAGAACCACGCCGTGAAAAAGATACCAATTCCGAGGAGAATAAGAGTGAGGTGAGGGAATATCGCTGGGTTGACTGGCGATACGTATCTCGTCATCGATTCCATCTGCAAGTAACTTCTGGTAATGTGGACATTTATATAAAACTACTTGTAAGATAATCTACCTTGTTTATGTGTTTCTGATGTGGACTCTTGTGGTAATTATTGTAATCTTTAAAATTAGCTGCGAATAACGTGGCAACCAAACACCGGCTTGTTTGGATGATGAGCTGTCAAAATGACAGACAGCTCATTCTTATTTACGCATGCGTAAAAACACAGATGACCAAAACATACAATTTGACTATTAATTGTAATTTTAAGATAAGAATTGACTACAATTTACTATTTATACATTTCATAAGCTTTTACATTAATTTATAATCTAATTGTAACATGCATAAGTATTACTGAGACAACGCCATCTTTGGACAGGTTAATTTGTAATTATTTCATTACATCTTTCTGTTAATTTTCTTTACCTATAAAAATGGCTATTATAATTTTGTACATTTTATTTCGTACGTAGCTACTTAATGAGATATTATTGTATAACGATACAAAGTAATCGAAATTATTTAAAAAGTTGTCACATGTAAACGCCATCTGTTGTCAGATTAATCTATTTTTATTTACCAATATCAACTACCGATATCAATTCAGGCAATGTTACAATGATCCGAAATTTTTGACAGAATCGTCGTGACAGTTCCAAAGAACATTATTTCAAAATTAAAATTGCAATAATATAGTATCTATTAATTATATATTAATAAACAATACGCGAATCGATTTGTATTAAATAATCTAACTTCTCTCGGGATTTCATTAAATTATACTCAGGTACGTCAAAGTTATGTATGTTAATAATTTCACTCATTCTTTCATTGGCATAGTGAAGACTTGAATTATGTTCATGAAAGTGATAATAAAGTCCAAAAGCTGTTAACTGTATAAAATACACGAATTTCATGAGGCATTTCATTCTTTCATTCATAAATAACACGGTAAGACGATAACAATAAGCCGCTGAAGAGAATTACCGTAACCGGGTATTATCTCACTCACAATATCAAATGATGTATGAAACGAAGGATGGACATATTTACAGTTTTTTTTTCAGACAAAAATCGCATGTTTCGATTTTGGGCCATGGAAATGTGACTATTTGGAATTAACGAACTTCTGTACCTTGGCTGTCAAATCAGTGAAGATTATGTAGGCAACTTTTTGAGCTTATTTTCATTGCAGGTATTTATTTTGTATTCGACTATATTTGTAATAATTGTCATAATAATTAATTGTCGTTATTTTATTTTTCTCTTCTGTTATTTTCAGCTACAATTATCAATATATACATTAGTTAAAATTATAAACCAAAATAATACTCATCGAAATAATTGAAATGCTAAAACGATAAAAATGTGTTTATAAGTGTAAAACATTTGTACTCGTAATCCTTCAAATTATAAGTGTTATGACGATAAAATTGGAAAACAAGTGTTAACCAGCGACCTCTAAACGCACTCGTGAACACATAGTAATCGATATGACATCCGACATCTCAGAAATGTGAAAAAGAATGCCATTTGCATTCTAATGTCAAGTGTGAGGTTTGGTGTTGGTTTCGTGTGTGTTGTTTGTATGCAAGAGCAAGCACGGCGCTCTCAACCGACGACAGACAATCCGGCACTCCTCCGGATTTCCACACCGAACAGGTAAACGCAGCGGAGCACGAGGCCTGAATGGTACGTGCGCGATTTGTCAACGAATCGGCGTAACTGTAACCGCACAGTTATTCGGCCCGCGAACGGGGGTTGCAGATGACTGTGTTTGCAGCGGATGACATATGACAGGTGACGGTGTATCTGTTTAGTCAAGCTGGATGCGTGTGGTGTGTTTCCCATCGTACCGCAATCCACCAGCCGCGCGTTGCGATCATCACAAATGCTCGAGACGTCATCGACGTAATCATAACAGGGACGATCGACGGCTTTGGATGAGTCAAAACAACACGCCACGCTGTGGATGGCTTGCGGTCGCTGGGGGAATTCTCTGCTTGTGGCTGGGCAGTCGTCACTGGCGTACCTAGTGTGGGAGTTGTGCGTGTGTTTTTCCATCGCTGCTGCGATTTGTTAAGCGCCAAATGCGTATTTTTAGCTCGTGGCGGCTCTCATGGTACATGGACTCCACACGAACAATGAGCTGTTGAACACCGCCTCGGCGCGAATCTGTCAATGGAATGAATGAGGAGGACTTGATCAAGCGGGCGTTCGAAGAGCGAGAGAAGATCTTCAAGCGGTATGAGCTGGGACGTGCGGATGGCGCCGAGATCGATCCGTGGGAGGATCCACAGTTCGAGGTGTACCATGCGACGGATCGCTACGGCTTCATCCACGACAAGCGGCTGCCGGCGAAGCTCGACCCGCAGGAGACGAAGAAGCAGCACATCGAGCTGGAGCGCACGAAGAAATGGCTGAAGATGCTCAAGTTCTGGGATACGCCGCCGGTGAAGGAGAAGCTGCACAAGCGCATCTACAAAGGCATACCAAACTCGCTACGGCCGCAGGTTTGGATGAAACTCCTCGACGTCGAAGAAGTAAAGCGACGCAATCCAGGGCGCTATCAAGAGATGTGCAAACTTGCTCGCCAACATTCGACGGACGCACGACAAATCGACTCGGATGTCAATCGACAATTTCGCGAGCATATTCATTATCGCGAGCGTTACAGCATCAAACAACAGAGTTTATTCAATGTTTTAACAGCGTATGCGATGTACAACTCCGAAGTCGGTTATTGTCAAGGTATGTCCGGTCTCGCAGGCGTCCTGCTGATGTATATGGACGAAGAGGAGGCGTTTTGGGCCGTGCATATTTTGCTCACAAACGAAAAATACGCCATGCACGGCTTGTACAAGGAAGGCTTCCCGAAATTGACGCGCTTCCTGGAGCACCATGACAAAATACTCAGCAAATTCCAATCGAAACTGAAGAAGCACTTCGACAAGCACGGTTTGGATGCGATCCTCTACTCGCTCAAGTGGTATTTTGTGTGCTTTGTTGAACGCGTGCCGTTTAGCCTCTGTCTGCGGATTTGGGATATCTATCTGTTAGACGGCGATCGGATTATTACGGCGATGGCGTATACGATATTAAAGTTGCACAAGCGCAATCTGCTCAGGCTCAATGATATGGATTCGATAACGCAATATTTACAAGTGAGTCAGATTTGTTTTCGTTTTATTGTCAAACGTTTAATTATTTTATCATGTTACGACTACATGTGCATAATTAAATGGTTGATGGGCGGTTTAAATGTCTTCTTGAATTTAAATTGTTAAAGGTCGGTCATGCACTAATTAGTTCGACTAGTTTATGTGCCTTGTTATAGTGTCATCGGTTAAATGATATTCAGGGCCGTATTTACATTTATTTTTAGAATTCGTTTGTTATATTATTTGGTGCATTTATTTTTTATTAAAAGCCACAGACTGTTATCAACGCATTCGCTACGGTCCAAGCCTCTTAATAAACATTTCGATATATTTGGAAGTGAAAAGAATAATATAATTCATTCCGCAATTTTAAGTTATTTATATTGTTAAGTAAATAATATAACATGTTTTTAATATTAATTTGAGCTGTCAAAAATATGTATCGATAAGTATCGATTCTTCAATTTGATCCCTCGCTAATCAATAAAGCAATAAATATGTACAAAAACTTTGAAAATCTGCCAACGCACTGCGTACACAAAGTATACAAAATATCAATACTTTGATGAATTGATTTTTAGAATATGACTAAGTATCGATACCTTATATTTGTTTTTTTTTTTACTCTGCAATCTATGAACGCGAATCAGATAATTGCTTTGAAAATCCTCCAAAAGATGTCAATAGAGATCCAGTATCTTAGCTTAGCAAACAATAAATTGTTGAAATGAACAAAGGCAAAATAAACAACAATGTATGTTTTCTAGGTAAAATTATACAAAGATTTTCAATTCGATGAAGATGTAACAATCGCCGCACTGGAGAAGACGATTGAAGATCTGAAGAAGGCGAAGATGGAGCATCCGGGCCCGCCGACGAAGGACGAGATACCCAGCAGGAAGTTTGGCGTGTTCGTGGAGCCGACGCTCGAGCGCAAGGTCGGCATGCGGCAGGAGGAGTTCAGCGCGAAGGAGAAGGAGACGAACCAGATCGTCACGCTGCGCAGTGATGCGGCGCGCATCTCCGTCGTCGAAAACGACTACGACGCTGACAATCGCGAGTCGCAGCTGAGCGCCGGCACCGAGTCCGTGGGACACACAGGTACTGAATCTGACTTAGACACGTTTTCGGTGGGTAGTAGCACGCACTCGCTGCACAGCAGCAGTCGGTCGAGCAGCAAGTGCGCCAGCTCGGCGAGCAGTAGACAGTTTGAGTGCACTCGTTTGTGAATTTCTCATTTCATTTCCTGCACCTATTTTTTTTTTCAACTTAAAGTCAAACTTGAATTGAATTATATGCAGATTTCACATTTTGTGTGGCTTCTACTGCCATTATTAGATGAATTCGTTTGGTGTTTATTTTACATTCTTTAACGTTCCTATAATTACTGATAATGATTGCATAGTTTAGTAAGTCACTGTTTTTTCTCTTCTTTTGTGAATCCCATCAAATGATATTAATTAAGTGTATATTATTTTAGTATTAGTTCTTTAGGGGGACAGAAAAGTGCATCTCATGAACAAAAACCAACTCTATTTTGATATATTCACATATGCACACACCAAAAACGCATATTATTTTGAGGCCTGAGTTATCGCACAAACGAGGCACTATTTTTATTTTGAGCACCAAACATTCCATGTTATATATATAATTATCAGTTATTGGAGTATTTTGTGGATAACGAAATTGTTTTCATTTTGTTTATTCATCACTACAATAGTATTTGAATGCTCTATGTTTGATATAATCGTTTACAATTCGCTCAAAATCAGATTAGGTATACATACTTTGTGTACAAAGTAGCTAGATATATGATTTTGTTGCCATTCTGTGCATGTATTACTATATGATTTGAGGAAGGATAACTCGCTTGATTTTGTGTATATGGATTGAATTTGAACGAGTTGGAAACTGTTACGATTACACAATCATAATGTTCGGCATGTGTTGGATAATATCATAAGCATGCTCTATGTGGTTATATATTATTTATAAATTAGTCCTAATTATGAATGTATATTTCAATATGCACTTGTATTTTATTATGACATTTAAACTATTTGTGTATATATATACTTTTGGGTTTGGTACGTGTAATAACTCACCACTCATTGTTTCTTTAACAATCATGTTTTATTTATTTGGAAATGATTTCATTTCTATTCCAAAACTTACATATATTGAACCATCCAAGAAAATTAAGGGTGTTAGCAAGTTTTGTGTGAGAAAAATATGGGTAAAGATGTTTAAGCTGAATCCCAAAGAAATTACTATTTTCAAAGCAAAAGCAACAGAAGAAGGCTGCGACATTTCATCTAATGAAGTAGATTTTACAGAAATTCGATTAATTCAATACAGAACTTGTTAATTTACACAATTTCATGTGAATAACTATACTATCATATAATGAAATATGTATCATCCAATTACTGCATGAAACAGTCATTGACACACAGAATATCTAACATCCTCAAAGCTCTTATCAAATCCTAAACGTATTTTGTCATTTATTGGACAGTTTGCAAATTTTTGGTAATATGTTCTCATGGAACTTATTAAAAAACATTCTTGAGTCTTAAATATATCAAACTTCATCACATTTCCTTTGGTTGTTATTTGGTGGCACACTTCAATGTTAAGTTTTCCAGCGATAATATAATAATAGCGTGTATCATATTGTTGATAGGTTTGCCAACAATCAGCATATAAGTTTGGATGCGTTGTGTTGGTATGTTATGTGATATTTAATTTTCCGATCATGGTACTTTTCTTTCAAGCGCCTCATGCCACCCTCTTGTCCCTCCGTCACGCTCCCGCCTCCCGTCACCTTCCCGTTGTCGCCTGCCGGCCTCCTCCATCGCAGCACCGCCGCCGCTCGAACAACTATTCCAAGCACCAGCAGCAGCCGAGTGTGATGCGGCGGCGCGCCGCAAACACCTACCCTTTGCATTCAAGCATGGCGATCGAAACCATACAAAATCTAACCGTGGACAGTGCATGTTCGGTGGGTGTACAGTGCGTATTTATACGAAAACACTAACGGCACAAGATGCGCCGCAATTGACACACAAAAAAACACAAACGCGGGTTTGGTGCATGGCATCTGTAAGCACAACAAGCATTCTTTATGTAGACTTAAGCTGACTTGATATTGTAAGTAATAGCTACAAGTTGTTCATATTTTCTGTTAATATATGTATAGCTTTAGTAAGTTTTTTAGTATATATTTTTAGTAATCAAAATTCAATTGTAACTTTGTTAAAGATAACCTTTCTATAAGGTAATCTGCGCATGCGCATTTTCAAATAGGTAAACTACGCATGCGCAATAGCAAACACAATCTTTAAAAACAAAACATTTAACAAAAATTTAAAAAAGCTATACATACAATCATTAAATGTTTGTATCAATGATTTGTTGTCATATGTAGTATATAGTGGAAGGCGTCTGATTTCTTGCAGATTCGAAATTCTCATTCGACGTTGGCATGGACGACGCCAGCTCGCTGCTGGATTGTGAGCACACCGGCTCGCGACGTTCGCTCGCCGACACGAGCGTCACGTCCACCGCCGACCTGAGCGTGTTCTCGGCGGTGACGCGTTCGCAGGCACACGACAACTCGCTGGATACGCACAGCAATATGTCCGACAACTCCGTCGGCGGTGGCAGCTCGGTAGGGTCGGGCGTCGGCGCTAGCGCGCATAAGGCGCTCAGCCTCAGCACGCACTCGACGCCTCGGGCCACCCCGCATCAGCCCAGCCCCGACGTGCTGCGCATCTACGTGCCGTACAGCCCGCTGGACACGCCGATCGCCAGCCCGCAGAATGGCGATCTGCACAAGGCGCTGCCACCATATGCGTTCCCCGATAATCGCATTCGCATCAAGGTCGACAATGACGAGCTGTCAACGCCAATCGTCGAACACGGTCACATCAAGCCTTTTATTATCGACAGCCCCGAGTTGGATATGAAATAATTTCGGCGGCGATGAGAAGTTGATTGCGATGTAGCTGGTAGGGGAGGAACGGACACAAGAATAAGTATTATTTGAATGTTGTTGGTTGATCACACTTTAGGGTGCTCGTTTTTCGCTCTGCATTTATCTCGAATTTTATACTTTGTATGTAGGTGAACGTTATTTTGTTGCATCGGTGACAACGAACGGTGCAGATTTCTTATATTTATCTTTGGCGAGTCCCGAATCTCAACGAAATATAAATGTTTCTAAACATAAAAGTCTTCAATCAACCAGCATCTTTATTAATATATTTTATAGTTCTTTACCTCCTTCGAACTTAAATAACTAGAATCACTATTATCAGAATCTCAATTAGTATATTTTAAGTTCTTAATCTCCCATCAACTTAGATTATCTTTTAGTTATTAACCACTTTTATTGAATTTCACATTTTCTACATATTCTGCACATGAACATACTTTTAACACAAACATTCTTAATGAAAACATAACTTATTTATAAGTTTTAATGAATATTGATAGAAGAATCATATAAAACATGAGATTTGGGACGAATTTGGTGCTCAATGGCCTCGAAATTTCGCATTTGTAGACAGCTCCTAAATGTAGATTAAATTAAGTTAGTGCTACACAAACTACATACTTGCCAAAGTAATACAAACTGTAAAAAATACAATCGATGTAAAAACACGACGTTGGACCACTTTACTGCTTGTGTTTAGTTAGAAAACAGTGACCAGAATACACAAACTAGTAAAGCTTCCATTTTGTAAATTCAATCAATTTCGAATCCACTCAGTTTGTACTGTAAATAATTTCTGAATCATCTAACCTAGTCCAGCAACTATTGTAAATTAATGTCAGTGTGTTTTCTGCCTACTTAGAATTGTATAAATACAATGTTAGCGATTTAACCGTCCCGTTTGTAGATGACCTAAGAGCGCGCAACGTTCTAATCGATGCATTCAGAAAACAATACATTCCAATAACACCCCGATAGAATATTTACTGTCTCTCTGCCCCCTAAACAGAATTAATATTTTTAATAAGTATTCTATCTGTATGTGTGCCATAAAAGAAAACAATGCGAGTGCAGCGCGGATGCAGCGAATCGATTCACAATTCTGTACGACAACGTTCTTTTGTGGTAGAGAAAGCAGTTTTAGTGTAAATATCAAAGAACAAATTGAAAACAAAAAAATGAAAAACGAAATAATGATCAATTATTGTGTAAAAAAAGCTCTGTAATTATATACTCGGTACTCCTAATCTAACTGTGACAATTTTTTAGTGATGTAAAATCGAATCTTATTGGAATGCAAACGTGTTATGTATGTGTAAAGAAAAATGAAAACTAACGATTGTTAGAAGAAACTTGTTAATTCAGCACAGCCGTAGTCATTTACACCATGAATAAGGTATTTTAAATGGACTTGTGTCGATTGTCAGTGCAGTTTTTTTTTAATCATTTGCTGAAATTTTTGTTGGGGAGAATTAGGTGCATATTTATGGGAGAAATTGCGTTTAAAGCATGTATATATACTCATGAAAATCAATGAAGATGTGACTACATTAGGTAGAATTGATCATATCAATCGTTCATGAACAGCGTTTGGGGGATGTTTTAGCCTGATTAACGCATGCCTAATGTATTCCTTCTTTTCTTGAGAATACGATGTGTATTTGATCGTAGTGTTCAGTTGCAAACACGAGCATTTGTTATAGATTAATATTTTATTTATACCTATTCACAGCTAGGCGTAGGACTTATTTATTGGTAATTTGTACGGCCAGGGGAGTTTTGATTAGTCTTTTGGGTTCTTTCGCCCAACATTCAACTCTCAAATTCATGGGTCTAAGGCCGAGAGAGTGTTGCTTTACGGTGCATATCTGTACTCAAGCATTTTGCATTATATAGACTCTCGTTTGTGAGATAGACTTTTTTATTGGATTGGATGGACAAATGGAAAATGTTACATTTTATTGCGTTTGACAAGAAACTTTACTATGTATTATTTCTGATACCCAATACATTGATCAAAAAAATTTATTGTAATAAATCGTCTGATTGCAATAATAAATATAAAATAAATAAAAACATATTCTTTATTACTTTTTGATTTTCCGTCCAATGTATGTCTATTTTCGATCAGGAAAAATGGTCTCGTTTGAAAGTGGACAACATTTTGAATAGGAAAATGCAAAAACATCCCCAAAACAAAGCTTAAATTTCAAGATAATTAAGTTTAACATTCATACATTGTAAACAATACTCATTTTCTCGAAAACTATTAAATTTTTTCAGAATGTTTTTTGATTCACTCGTAGAGAATGATATTATTTTTCATTATATAACATTTTTAGTTTGTTCGAAAATACTTTTGTTTTTATCGAAAAACAGTCAAGGGGTTAGCCTGGATTTTCTCGAAAATTATTAAATGTTTTCAGGATATTTATCCATTTTCCCATAGAAAACTTGCAAGATGCTTTTTAGCTTGTTCGGAAACTACAACACGTAAGTCGGGTTGTTGGTCTAGTGGTTAGGGTGCGTGCCTACTGTTTGGGCGCGGCGGGTTCGAATCCCGCCTGCGAAAAACTTTTTTTTGTAATTTAATTTTTCATTCTGCATTTTAGCAAAATAGAATGGTCAACCGCCGCTTCGCGGCGGTAGTTTGTTTACCCAGTGGCCTACAATCTTCTAGTTCGCCGCTTCGCGGCGAACTACACCCGAGTCACGACTCAAGAGCACGAAGTTGACGGAAAAGGAGCATCCCCGCAGGGGTTTGAACCGTCAATCTCCTGATCCACTTCCATCGACTCTACCACTATACTACCTGGGCGGCATACACCTCGCCGCAATTTTTATGCTTTAAAAAGTAATATTTTCATACTTACAGCTAATGATGTACAAATGATAAGAATTGAAATTTGTAACAAATGGAATATAATAAAACTCTTAAATGCGAGAAAGTCTTTCATTGTAATATGATTTAGTTGTAACAGGGATTCTCGAAAACTATTAAACTTTTTCAGGATGTTTTGGAGACAGTTTATTTTTATTGTCAAAAATCTGTCAAGGGGTTGTTAGCCTTGACTAATTTTTGGAGAAAAAGATAAAGTTTCTCCCATCAGCGAAAAAATGGTCTAATATGAAAAAGTGTTTAATATTCTAAGTGTAGGCGTCCCTGGCGCGCGCCCTCACAGGTCCCGCGGTTTATAAGTTATTTTTAGTATTGCCACGCATATCAGCCAGAGTTACTCAATTATACCCGCGGTGTCCATTTCATCTATGTACGGCGAGCCGCCATGCTAGTCAAAGTAGAACAAGGGATTCAATATTAATTCTCATAAAAAGCTTAAGTTTTCGTTCTTTTGACGATTTAAATTAAATATTTGTGACGCCATCTAGTTACGAGTGTCGGTACAGTTTTAGAATGATCGTTCCTACCTCCCCCCGAAAGATGTATTTCATATAGAAGTATGGAATATGAAATATTTCACAGGTAAATAGAAAAATTGAATATATGTGTAGCCATCTAATCATAACTGTAGGAATATTTCAATAGTTAATACAGATATCTGCACATTGATAGGACTCCCATCTCCACCAGATGTCGCCACTAGTCTAACATTTTAAAATTTCTATCAACACAATTCAATTGAATTGTTCAAATCAAATGATTTCGCTTTAAAGACCATGTAACATTAGATAATCAAAATCATTTAATAATGCTGTATTTATTATTTTCCAAAATAAATCAAAGTTAATAAATTAACCTAAACGCAATCGGTTTGATCCACAAATACCAAATTGACAACATATTAAGGCACTCATTTGAAGTATCTAAATCTCCTTGTGTTCTAATCTTAAATTTGATTCTAAATTTAATGCAAATAATTCTTGAATCGTTTACAGCGTCCAAATGTTATGCTGTCCAATATCCAAACCTCTCGGACGCATGTTTGTGATTCGTTCTCCTCTCTATCCACTTTGCCGATAACAATTGAAGCATCTTCTACATCCTCCGCAAGATTGCCTTTGCACAATGTTATTAAATCTTGTAGATCCTTTTGGGACGGATGGCAATTCGGTGCCACATAAATCGGACCACAATTTATGAACACATCATGGCAGAATGCTTTGCCAAATGATTCGCGTTGCAATCGAAACTCCTAAAACAATAAACCAACTTACTAAATTGTTCCTAATCAAACAAACCTGGAAACGTACTTGAACAAACTGGGAGAATTCCGTCATTTCGTAATCATCCTCATCCAACCATTTTCCAGCTTTCCGAGAGTCAAACAACTAAAAAACAATAATTCAAACTTTAGCAGGTTTAGGATTATCTATTAACATAAGCTTACCCAGTCACTTCTTAAAATCCATAGACCCCTCGACATTGCACGAATCATATTTAATGTTCTCGAAGCCTCCATTGAAACAACGTGAGTCGTCTTTGCTGTCACATCTTGCTCAATTCTAAATTCGCCTAACTCACTAACAATCTCCTTGAATTCAGCAATCTGTTCCGAATGAAAGCGAGTACAGACAATGGACTTTATCTGCTTAGTTTGCGTTCGTTGAGTTTGTATAAGTCCTCTTTGAGTCCGTTGAGTTAACGCCACCGGATCCCAAAAATCGTTATCCCACATACCATTGGATTCGTCATCAGCATTTTTCGATATCATATTTGGTATATCCAAACGATCCAACCTCGTTTTAAGTGTTTTCCTCGTCGAATTAATCTTGTCTTGTGTTTGTTGAGTATGGAACCGTCGATCTTCATCGACATCGTTGTCGTTTTCGGAGATAACATCATCGGGATTGCAAAGTTTACGTTTGTTTGTTGTAGTTGTCGTGGAACCAGTCTGGTTGGAACCAGATCGCGTTGTAGCTGTAGAAGTCGAGCGGGAGGTTGTAATATTACTGATTTTGCTTGGACCTGAACTGCCCAATCGCGTCGATGCATCGCCTGCTGTTGTGACGCTTGCGTCAACAATCGAGTAGCTTGTGGACGCTGTTTCAATTGTATTTGACTCCATAGGATACCGACTTGGCTGAACTATTGATGTTTCCGCCAGTTGTTTACTCAAAATGCTTACGGGGCTCACAACTTTTTTTTCATTCACTTCCTCTTCGGACTTGGAATTTTTACTTAGATCTCCAGGAATACTTGATAAATTCGACTCGTTCGATTGATCAGCAGACTGATCAACCATTTCTAAGGAAGAATCCATCGCCGTATCAACAACGTCCTCGTTTTGTGGCGGATTCTGATGTGTTTCACTACTTGTTGATAATCTTAGAGATGGGCCATTTGATGGAGAGGTTATGCTCGATTCTTCTTGATCAATCTTCTTGGAAACATTTTTTACTTCCAGATTTCCCTCCGTATGGACAGCAGGTAAATCTTTGCAATTAGTATTTGCATGCTCATGCTCAGTTTCCATGGAAACAGGTTGTTTTTCCAAATTTATATTCTTATCATTCGAAGAAGATTCATTAATATGTTCAATTTCCGTAGATAACCTCAAAGAAGGTACTCCTGAAGAAGTACTTTTTCTTTGTATATTCAAACTCATTTCTTCTGCGCCTGATGAAGTTTTTGATTTACTTTTATTGACGATATTTACCGAATCGTTAGTTATTTGTAACGGACACATTTCCTCAGTCCCGGAAATATTCGTCTTTGCAAACATTGTCATTCTTCTAGTTACTCTCCGGCTGGTAACCGTCATTAAATCTTCAGAGGCACTTGTACGAGTTGATGAAGTTGAAGTTCGAGTCGTTTTTTTACTTGCGTTCAATATTATATCGTCATTGTCTTTTACTTTAGGGAAACTTGTTAGCTTTACTGCCTTTGGACTTACTTTCTTCGTCGTCGAAAATTTGTCGTCTTTTAACTTATCTTTTATTAAAGTTTTATCTGGTGATTTTATCAGAGTATCAACAAACGATTGTCTAGTCATTCTTCGCGATTTATTTACAGTAAAAGTTGATGTCGCCGTCGCATTTACAGGTGTCCTTTTCGAAATTTTAGAAATTTCATTTTCATTCTCCATGTCGATAACATTGGTCATTTCCATACTTTCAGGAACATGATCTGTAGCTCTTTGCTTACTTTTTGCAGACCTCTTCTTCGATGTCGATTTTCCCAGAGTAAGTTCCATAAAGAGCGTATTATCATCGGTCTCATTTACAATCCCGAGAGCTTCGGGGGGTAAAAGCGTTCTTCGCCGCGGTTTCGTCGAAATCGGTGTTGAAGCTTCTGTGGGCGACATTTTCCCTGTGTCATTACCACTATCATCGTTATTTTCTTCTATAATTTTCGTTATTTCAGGAGTTACACCAATATTACATGAAGGCGTCTTGGCCCTACGTTTTGTAACATTATTATATAAAATAGAAGATGAAGTCGTGGGGGATTGCATCAAATTGTCTTTATCTTTAATAGAAGATTTTCGTGGTCTTCCCCGCTTTGCCTTATTAATATGTGGGCTATTCAGTAAGGAATTGTTAAGTATTTCCGATTGTTCCAACTCAAAATTAGTCCTACGAGAAGGTAACCCACATATTAACGGCTCATTTGATGGTGCATCCGATGCATCTGACTTTGAGTCATCTTCAATTGTTGGCAGGGCCTGAGTCTTATTTAGTTTTGTAAAGTTTAGCCTGGTTGTCGATGGTTCCGGTTGAGAACTTTCAATGATGTCAGGATCTTCTGGTTCGTCTGACATTTGAAGGCAGTTTTCGTCGAGGCAAAATGTTTGCGAAGGAAGAAGGGTTTGTCGGCGTGATGTATTAGTTTCTGATGATTTTGTTGCGTTTAATGTACGTCGTTTGTCATTACTGTTTAATTTCTGAAATAAGTTAGAGAAATTATAAACATTTAAAAAAATAAATCTATTCCTCTTTTCAAAAAAGCACAGAACAAGCAAAATAGGTCAAAACATACAAAAAAAGATCAAAACAATAGAACATGTACTCAAAAAGCAATTATTTCTACCAAAACCAATACCAAAGAAGCATGCCTTTTAAAGAAATTCATACTTCACAGATCTGATCACATGTTTCTTTAGATTTATGATCTCCAAGCGCTGGATACACATCATGAGAAACTCTAAAGCCAGTGCGATCAATTACATCCAACCATAGGAGTGAAACAACAGGTATCTTCATTTGTTTAGCTTTCTTGAACGTGTCGTAAGTTCCATCCTAACATAAATGCTATATAATCATCTATGCATTCAAAAATGAACGATACAAATCTTAATGCACGATCAAACATGATAATACCTTATAAATAACGTGGGTGCAGTTATGCGTCAATTTAGGAGCCACAGTTCCACCCATTTTTTGAAGCAACTGCTTTACACCTTCTGATTTGTCCACATGGTGCGAATCCTTCACCTCAACGAAAGCATACACATCCTTGAGAAGAGTCTTCCTTACAGGTTTTCGCGAAGGTGTGACTGCGAGATTCGTCAACTTCTTCTCCAGTTGTTCAGCATCTCTTGCAGCAGCCGCCTGCAGCTTCCTTGTTGCCTCCAACTGGCGACGTCTAACAAGAGCCGTCGGACTTTCAAATCGAAGTGGATTCATTATTTTCTTCACCGGGCTGGCCACCGGTGGAGCTTTTTCTTTAGGCATGTATTTCTGTATGATTGACTGATTATCCTGGAGAAGTTTGAGAACCATGCGTTTCTTTTCGGGGTCTTTCATGAGTTGATTGTAGAGAATTTCTGTTGGCTTCGCAGGCGCCGTCGTATCAGGTTTTGCTTCAGGCTTTTTTCGCGGTTTTGAGACATTTTTTGGTGATGGTGCTCGCGGTGGTGACAAGTTGATGGAGAAACTCCCACAGCCCGAGTTCGTCGAGGTCGTTGCCATCTCCACGTCGAATTCTTCTCGAGCACTGACAATGAGATGAAACGTGAAGAAACGACGGTTGAAGAATATGGTGGAATTCAATTAAAAGGAAGGAGAAATGTCAAATCGTGTAGATTGGGATGCATATATAATATTCGAAAAAAATAAAAACAAATAAACCTTTGCGAACTTTTTCAATATTTAATAATATTTATTTCTATTTTAATTACATATTAATTATATATTATAAACATGCTAATATTTGGTATATATTTAGATATTGCAATGCAAGTAACTAACCTCAATTGTAAAATTCGACGTAAAAGATTCATATGATTCCCAAAGTGTGGGTCGCGATCAGATTCTGGGTCGCGACGTATTTTACAAATATCGTACTGGGCCGAAGATAAATTGTTCACAGTTGTATATGTCTGTAAATATTTTCAATCAGCTTGGAAATATTTTCCAAAACAAATAATGAAATAATGACACCGCTCATCTTGAGGTGAAAAAACAATATAGTTGACATTTGTTGCATTAGTTGCATTGTTGCAACTGCATTAACAATACACCAAAATGCTACAAATGCAAAGTTTTTTGCTTCAGATCTCAATGTTGTACCATATGTTTGAAACAAGTTTTCTTAGATTGGGACATAGAAGGCATTACCGTTAAAGTGATGCCTAAAAGTGGGATATCACGCATGCGTCAGACGCTGAGCCAATAATTGGGAAATGTTTAAAGAGTATATAAGCAATGCAACAAGCCCAGGTGGCATGAGTTGGATACCACAGTCTAATCTACTTAGATATTCTCAATGATAAGGGTATACCCTCGTCCATTGACGAACACAGTAGCGCCACCTGTACCGAAGCTTCTTCTCACGTTTAGTAGTTATCGCTTATTTCATTTCCTATCTCATTTCAAGCATAACTTGCGTTTAATTGTAAGAATGGATTTGACTTTGGCTCAAGTCATTATTTCTTTTCAGCAGAGGTAGATTATATACCTAACATAATCTAACCTAACCTAACCTAACCTAACCAATGATCTGATTGCGATGAGACGTCAATACTCTTACATCATTTTACAGCCAACACTGTAATATAATAAAACATAAATACATAATAATAATAAAAACAAAAACATTATCTATAACTATCAGAAAATTTAAATTTAACTTAATTACTATACCTAGACCTAGATGGGGGCGAGAGAGAAGAAAGATGTCAAATATCGAAACAGCCTCGATATTTGGCACTTGAATGAAGATCGGGAACATCAGATTGAATCGCATCGGCAGCGCTGGGCTGGTGTTCAGAATTTTCGTCTTGATCTCGATGGAAACTATATAGTCAAACTATACTAAAGCAACGTTACTCCGTCTCCAGGCAATCCCTACCTCTTTTTCTCTTCTATAATCCTCCCAATGATCGCCACCCACTTCCCTCCCTCAGATAACGATTTTCCCACACAGTCCACTTCCATTTTCAACTGTCGCACACATCCTCCCTTTATTACAATACATTCCTTCATATGCTCCCATGTATCCCTTCCAGCCATGCATAATCCACACCTTTTATATTCTTCATTCATCCATTTTTTCTTACCCTTCTCTTCGGATTCACACCTCACTCTTGTCATACATTCTTCCTCGGCTTTGCTCAGTGCCATGTTCCCAAAATAAGCTAGTCTTCTACCTATAACCTGGATCCGTTTATTGCTATTATTATTTAATTTTACCAATTTTCGTTTTTAAATGATCAAAACAAATCTTTACAAATCCCTTTCCCTGTATTAACTTCCAAACGCAAAAGACAATTATATTCTTCTCCTGGTAGTAAACGTATTTCCTTGTTAATATTCCCCATCCCCACACAAACCATATCCTTATACTGTTCCGGTCGAAAGTCATCAACGAATTGACTCTTATCCGCCCATGGATTCCACACCATGAAATCATCCAGCTCGGTGTTCTCCACCTTCATTGAGAAATCTGAAACGATATGAAAAATCTCGACGTGATGCGGCGCATTTTTGTAAATTCGATACATCCAATCGCTGATTTCAATCGCCCGCTTTCGGTCGACGCGCATCTCAGTCTCAGTGAATGTCTCATCGCGATACTGCACTCGATTCATTCCAACAATCTGAACAGTCTCGATATTTGGCACTTGAATGAAGATCGGGAACATCAGATTGAAGCGCATCGGCAGCGCTGGGCTGGTGTTCAGAATTTTCGTCTTGATCTCGACGGAATTTTCATGCAGCGTAATCTCGTTGACGATTTCGAACTGGAAGTTCCAGAAGGAGCGTGTGTGCGGGTTATCAACTAGCCGAAAAACAGCGCCGATGTCGAACGAGTTCTCGATGTGGAATGGAGCCCGAGCGACTTCCCACATGGAGATGCAGGCGAAACCATTTGGTGGGCCGAATTTCCATCCGCCGTATCTCGGGAACGAAATGCTGATACCGCCGAGGATCTCCTTATGCTTGTTGAATTTCGCATGTCGGCTGACGAACAATTGCTCCCAATTGTTCAACCGCCATGATGTTATCGTGCAACCGAGTAGATTTATCGTCAATTCGGTGTTGTCTCCTCGTATCATTTTCACTACGTAGCATTTGCCTTTTATTTTCTGCATATTTTCGGCATCCATTTTGTTTTCTTTGCAATTTTCGTCGTCTTTTCCTTAATTTTTATTTATATTTTCAAATATTTACTTATAATTACATAAGGAAAATAAAACAGTGAACTTGAAAGAGTGACATATTCCATATGATATGTCAGTTTTCATGAAAATTAACGAGTACGATATATCAGGGAATAACTATGAATACCAATTTTATTCCCTGGGAATCGTTATAGGTCGAAATGGGATTTTGAAAATAGAGAATCATGTTCTTAAGGGGTTAGGCTAAAAGTTGTCCGAGTGATTATTATGGTTTCTTAACATTCATGGTTGAGCAAGTTGAGCATTATTTACCGTAGAGATAAGTCAGTTCCATGTTTCCTAAGTTGTTTATTTCACCAAGTGCTGGGTCGTTAGGCATTTAATAAAGATATTCGTAAGACGGTCCCAGAGATATGAGTGGATTAGGCGGCACGCAACGTTTGCGACCCGCTCAACTGAGAGTTTATCATTTGCCAAACTACCTTATCCGGGTTATCCTTGTCCCATGTCCGTGTGCGCTTGCCGTCTTCATCTGTGCGCCTAGACGCGATCCCAGAGGAAGATAGTCGTGAGAGAGAGGGAGAGAGGGTTTGAGTTTATCCTAAATAAAACTAGTAGTTAATCGAATGCCGTATGAGTTTCATCTTCTTCACTGTCGCTTACACGACAACACAGACAACGGGTAGTTGTTGGCTAGTACTCTTCTGGACGTTCAAAGCCTGCATGTGGACCCAGTGTGTTTACCGCTCTACAAAAAAGGCCAGGCACTTAGTACATGCCCCGTTTTAGATATGTTGCATTTACACCTATTGGCATTCCGGTCTTCCTGATCACCTTTACAGCCTTTCCCAAATCAAATAATAACAAAAATAAATAATAACAAAAATAAACCGAACAATACTTCATATACAAAAACCAGCTATCATCCCAGGAGCGCCCTTCTCATTTTCTTCTCCAGTACCATTTTGATGTGCGCTTGCCGTCTTCATCTGTGTGCCTAGACGCGATCCCAGAGGAAGATAGTCGTGAGAGAGAGGGAGAGAGAGTTTGAGTTTATCCGGAATAAAACTAGTGGTTAATCGAATGCCGTTTGAGTTTCATCTTCTTCACTGTCGCTTACACGACAACACAGACAACGGGTAGTTGTTGGCTAGTACTCTTCTGGACGTTCAAAGCCTGCATGTGGACCCAGTGTGTTTACCGCTCTACAAAAAAGGCCAGGCACTTAGTACATGCCCCGTTTTAGATATGTTGCATTTACACCTATTGGCATTCCGGTCTTCCTGATCACCTTTACAGCCTTTCCCAAATCAAATAATAACAAAAATAAATAATAACAAAAATAAACCGAACTATACTTCATATACAAAAACCAGCTATCATCCCAGGAGCGCCCTTCTCATTTTCTTCTCCAGTACCATTTTGGTGATGACAGCCAGCCCTCCCCCCTTCTCCTCTAGCCGTTTTCCGACAATATTCTCTCCTCTTTCTCATCCCTTCTTCAGTCCTACACAGTCCCTTGCCAGGTGCTCTCAGGTCATATTGCCCCTGGTACTTATCACAACAAAGGGAATATGGCCTTTTTGAGTGCTATTGGCCTGCTTAGTTAGAAAAATCGAATGGCATTCGTGAAGTCATACCAGTGAAAATTATGCATGCAAATATTTGCCATTTTGAAATTTAAGAAAAAAACATACAGCACGTACTACGAGACGCTAATAACAATTTAATAAACTGAAACTGTTGTTTATCAGCTCTAGTTCTGCAGTTTGAAATGCAAATTCACTAGCCATGCATTTATCCCGACATAAGATAATGCGCAATTTTTGCAATAAACAAGAATTATGCATAGACATTCAAGGTTATGCCATGACGGAATCAGCTACGAGTATACGCAACAGGAAAACGCCTCTAGATTTTATTTTTATGTCTGGCACGCTCACTGTCGGCACAATATACGAACAAAATTCGAAGATTTAATTAACTTAATTGCAGGTAAGATAATAAACCCTCGTTGAGAAGACGAGATTAATGCTCACGTCTGGCAATACTTTTATAAGTTTGTAAGTCTTTTATAAGTCTGTCCAAAAGTAAATGCACTTCACAGGCGTATTTCAAGTGTAATTCCATCTATCTGTGGACGTCACAATTGTATCATGCGTATTATCTTATCACTTATCATTCGATCACAAGTATTAATTTGTTAATAGCGCAATTGAACTATGTGCCAATCGCGAAAGTATCGCGACTCTGTCGTCGGATGGAAATAATTAAACTTTTATAGCTTTCGCTGTTGACTACTATAAAAAGTTCTTTTATTGTTAAGTGCTTCGGATGATTATTATTAAGCTGCTTACAATCAGCCGTAATCAAATTTTTCACATAGTCACATTGTTATCACGTTATACTGTTGACTTCCGTAGATTGCCGTAATAAGTGCATTGTTTTTATAACAATGCACAAAATGATTTCAAACAATCGAGAGAGTAAAGATTGAATAAAGATTTATGTTGAAATTAATTTGATCGCACAGGAATGGTCTCGATTCTGATATGAACTGCGTTTGACTTGGCGATTTGTGTTTTATATAGGTATTCGCAAATTTGCGCACAGCACTACTTCGTTGATATTATTTTCTATTACACTTTTTTATACCATTTAATGCATTCGTTTATTGATAGATTGAATGGGATTATTTATAGGTTTTACGTGGGCGTTGAATTGGTTTAGTATTTGCTACTGGTTCAGATTTACTATTAGTCTCATTCATAATTTTCAAGATATTAAGAGGAAAAGCTATGTTAAAAGAGTTGTTAAAAGAGTTATTTTTCCTTTATTTGAAAATTAGGACCGTGTGGTGATCAGGTTTTCCAAGTAGTTTAAATTTTGTGCGAACCATGGCAACATAGTCAGATAAAATTTAAATTTACGATATATGCTTTGCATTAACTATTAATATACTCATTGTACAATTACAATTCTTTAGTGTTTTTGTGACTTCCGAACATGTTAGCTTTCTACCCGCTTAAACCGCTCTAAACGTACGTCAATTAGTTTATGCCTTTTTGGTTTGCAGACCCATCGCCAAACCATATCCATAAGCAAGGGACGCCTCTCAAAAAATAACGAACATTCTTCCCAACTGGGGTAGTTGCGGGAATATTGCACGTCGCAATACAGGGTCAAACTGAAGAAAGCCCTTAGGGGAAGTTGCCTGCGGATAGCCAGAGCCTACCAGACCGTCTCTACAGACGCTATGAGATATGGCCCTCGTTTTTATTACATATAAAGTAATAAAAACGAGGGCCACACAGCCTCCAACCAACCTCCAGATATGTACAGAATATGGAACGAGCGATGGGAAAGCAGCAATACAGGTCGATGGTCCCGACGATGGATCCCGCACGTAAAAAATGGGCAGAACGGAAACACGGTGATTGCGACTTCTGGTTATCACAGATCCTCACTGGACACGTCGTTTTCCGATCATACTCATTTAAAATCAGGCAAGTTATAAGCGAGACATGCATCCACTGTAACCATTTTGTCCCTGATAGTCCAAAACACACGCTGATGGAGTGCCCTGCCTGGAATGAAAATAGAAAAGTCCTGCAATAGCAAAAGTCAAGCTGCTGAATGCGAAACATGCCCTGAAATACTTGGTGAAAAAATAATTACTAATCGAGTAACGTGGGAAGCCCTGGTGGAGTTTAGCAGAAGGGTACGGAAAGCATAGCGACTGCTCTGGGAAGATAGAGCGGGGTGGCTTGACGTAATGCGAATTTCGAGGTTCCGGGTTTCTTCTAATATGGCGTACTCATGTACATATATGTCTTTTTATTCTTTGTTTATTTATATATTGTAAATGTTATTGCTGTTATCTGTATTATTATGCCAATATAAGTATTACAAAAAAAACATATCCTTTTTCAGAAATTGCGAACGCGATAGCGCTGGGAACTAGACATGCCAGATGATGATAAAGTATCGATATTTCCAATTTTTCGATATAGCGATATCGAAATATTGTCTTGGAAATGTCGATATTATCAATATCGATCAAATCAAAATTCCTCAGGAGCACCATCTCTATATGGGTTTCAAGACTAATTACAGTTCCCAACAATCTACAGTGATCATCAATTCACATGGAGACTTGGACATATACAGCGGCTACGGCAGTGTTTCTAACCTGTATCAGTGATTATTTGTTATTATTAATCTTATGATAACGACGAAAATCGATTTTAAAGTAATACTAACAATAATAATAATATATACCTAGATCTATCTGTCTTTCCAACAAAAATAAGAATTGCAGTAATACATAAAAGTAGCAGTATTATAATTGTGATACTAGCAAAAAATCGATGTTGATCTTAATCTTATGATTCCAACAAATATCAATGAATTAAGAAATACTATATAGAACTATGCCAAATAAAGGTTCAATATATATACTATATAGGACTATATAGTAATAAAATGTGCTCTTGATCTCGCGCATTAATTTCTGAACCGTTGTAGCTCTTGATCTCTCGATGCGCTTAAACGACTTTTCGCCCGAAAATAAGTCGTTTAAACACATCTAAACATGATTTTCTCTTATACTTTGGCGAATACGTGCAAAAAGTTCGGATATCGCGCGTTTTTTACGGAACCGTTGCAGCTATCGATTTTTCGATGCGCTTAAACGAGTTTTCACACGAAAATAAGTCGTTTAAGCACATCTCAACATCGGTGTTGGACAATCCTGACACGCTCCAAGTGAGATTAATTTTGAATTGGAATTAGTTAATTAAAATTTTACAAGCACTTATATTAAGTTTTACGAAATATGTTTTTCAAGTACCATCAAAGCTGCATAGAACTATGTAGATAATTTTATTTGCAAATATACAAATACATTTTAAGAGTATTTATATTTATTCCGAACGAGAGCATTTTGTCGCCGGTCACGCTCAAATAGCGCGATGCCAATGAACTTGGCTGGCAAGTGGCACGCTTTTTTTTTTGGGGTACTACATTCATTTTATTCTTTTGTTTTATTTCGTCAGCGATGGACGAAAAGTGAACGTCTGCGAAACAGGATGGGGGACAACTTGCTCCCGTTGGCGAGTTTCATGCGAAAATGTTCTTCGAATTCGAAAGCTTTAGTTTTGTATCAAACTTTTTGTATTTATACCAGACAACATTAAAAACCCAGCGGATTTTTTTAAATAAAAAAAAGATACTCTTGGAGAAGAACATATATTTTTCCGAACATACTTTTTTTAAAGTTTTACAAAGATTGTAACATCTTAAATGTTTGTATTATATCATAATATTTAACAATGATCCAAGAAACTTCATGTAAATCACATATTACTTCAACGAATGCATAATTTTGCTTTGTTTTTTGGGAGTATTTGTATTGCACACGTTCGGTTTATTACCCCATTACTCCGGTACTTGCGGTGCACGTATGGAATAATTGAATACCCGGAATACAGCGTGATTTATTACGTCGAAAAAGTCCACAACACCGTGCGTTTTGTGAATCATTTCTGTAGTTCACCTGTGGCTTCCCACCGACCTTATTCAAAGCCATCACGTGTGTGTACATTTACATAAATTAAAGATTATAGATAAATTTTAGTTTTCTGTGGCTTTCCTAAATGTATTACTCACTAGAAATTTCACTTTTTCAGGTTTTGGTTTTTTTTACCACATAAACATTTGAATAAACGAAAACATTTGAATATAATTTTATTAACATCAGAAGTTAGGAATGCTGGAATTTTAGATAGAAGTGAGAAGACTTGCAGAATCTGAGCAATTGCGAAATAAGAATACAAATAAAATAAAATAAAAACTAGAAATATACAAATATACTCGTATTGCAAACGTTGAATAGTAATTGTATTTTGTTATATTTTACTAACAATAAGAAATGGAAAGAAATGGGAAAACACATACAAAACGTCCCACAGTGACCAAAAACGACCGTTTTTGTCCACAATACATTCGCACTTGTAGCGCGTGCGCACGTTTTGCAAGGTATAACCGATAGCTGCTGCACAAAACTGATTAGAAAATATTACCATGTCAAAGTAGATAAAAAGGGGAATAAATTGACATATGTAGCATATTGTTCGATTTACGGATAAGGGTGAAAAACTCCTATTGAAGTTTAGATTCAAATTTTCACAAAACATAAAAAAACATATAAAAGAGTTTTGTCGTAATGGAATTAAAATAAGTAATTAAAATAATTAAAATTAAGACCCTGAGAAAGTAGAAGAATTGGGGAGCATTTTGATGTTTGTTTCATCTTCATAGCTTCATATTTAGTATGAAAAATTTTGAGCAAAAGAACTCGTCGAAAATTGCGAAAAATGCGCGCGCGCGTGACGAGCGTACCGTCGAATAATTGTGGCTTACGCTTGGCCACTGTGCGTCCTTTCAGTAGGCCTATGGAAAGATGGAGAGAGTTGGACGTCAGAATCAAAGGAGTAAGAGCGGAATTAAAACGTTCGTCAAAACAAACCGTACGCTAAGAGTAACTTGGAACTGCAAAACTGAGCTCAAGAAATTGGGGCGAGGCGATAAACTCACAATACAGTGGGTCCCTGCACATCAAGGCATTATAGGCAATACTAAGGCGGACATGCTTGCCAAGAAGGCAGCAGAAACCACCTTCCATGGTCCCGATGCAAGCTGTGGATTATCAAGGTCCACCATGAAGGAATGCACCAAGAAATGGTATCGTGTTAGACACCCGACCGCCTGGAGGGACGAAGAGGGCCCCAGGAAGGCCAAGATGTTTCTCGATGTATCATACAAGAGAGCCCAAGAAATTATAAAGCTGAAAAAAAGTGATATAATCGATCTACTTGTTAGCCTATTCACAGATCATGCCGAGGACTTGTACCACCTAGCCAATATTGGCAAAGGCGACCTCAGGTTACAAGTTACAGATTATGTATTTTTTTCATTAATCCTGGGCGCTCAACGCCACTAGCACTGCGACCAGCGTTGATCTATTGTGCTTGGATCATAGTATTGGCCAATAACGGAGATAACCTTAGAAAAGGCTAGAATCTCCTTGGCCGACTTCCCTTTAAATTCAGCAAGACTTAACTGCTCG
>JAODAC010026993.1:0-16264 GCA_027575185.1 Mimaenictus wilsoni
TATAATAATAATTTTGTCACAAGTATGGCCACTGTTGCGAACAGCAACATCAACCCGTCAATTAAGGCGGATCTTTTATTTTGGTAGGATTCGTGGACTAGCGGCTTTCAAAAATACGCTTGTACTTCAATTAGTTATCCCGTGGCACCCATCTTTGTAAGTACCTAACCTACTTTTTATTGCAACACGAGAATGCCACCCGCACCCAAAACTCAGGTAGGTTCGATTGATAGTTATTTTCATCCCCATGCTAGTATTGTAAAGAGTAGGAATATTTAAGTTCTTAGTTGAATAAAATCAGTCTTGAATCATCGGAATTGGGCTACGAACATTTGAAAATTTTTACATTCTACTACCACTACTACCATCATATTGTCATGAAGTATGACATATCAACCGGTATTAACCAGTGTGAACTACACATAGAAGGGCCACAGTAGTAGTTGTAGTTGGTAACACAACGTACATGACATACGGGGATTGCGGGTTCAAGTCCTGTCGGAGGCATTCATTATTTTCTTTTTCTAATTATTGCAATTCGTGATTAACATCCTAAAAAATGCCAATCGATGATTATTTGTTCATATTGATGTGTCGAAGGCAGCTTCGCTGCTGTCATACTTCATGACGATATGATGGTAGTAGTACGTTCGAAAATGTTAACATCTCCCAAAATCAGGCTTGTTCTAAACTTGATGACACTGTTTGGGCACAGTTTCCGATACTCGATTTAACTCCCACGATAAGGTACCCCGATCTAGTACTGCGTTTCTAAGTTGAAAGACTGAGAAATAATCCATACATTGTATCCGGACTCCGATACACTACAAAATACAACATCTTTAACACGACAATGCGGGAATGTTTAGTAAGAAATGAATGCACAAAAATATTGACCCATTCTACTCTTATCCCATTCCTCTCACAATCAGTTGCTTTTTCGTGCCTCATTCGAAATAAGACAATTTCACAAAATTACACAACACCACCTGTTAGCGAAAATCTCAGGCTTCGAAAGCTGCTAGAAGGCAAGCTACTAACTTCTTATCGCACAAAAGGGCAATTGCGGTGTAAATGGCTGTTTTCGAAGTCAGTTATATTGTAAGGACCTATAATATGCGCAAAAAAGACAACATATGAAAATCATTGGTCCTTTGACTTTTCATATAAGACAGGTTTTAATCTACCAATGAAATCAAATTAACCTAAAATATTAAAACAGCAATTATTCAAAATTATTATTAAACTCTAATTATGATAATTTTATGGATGTATGGTCACATTTATATCGTTCACATAGTTCTTTCTAGAGATAAGATAAGAGCTAGAGATAAGAGTTCAGACAGTAATTAATAGTCTTCAACTTTAACGAACACCATTAAGTTAACAGCGAGATTGTGTTCGAAGATTGAAGAAATGCTATAATTGTTTCCCGGTTTGCTAGCTATATTGTCTACTATTGTCCCGTTTTTCGTAAGCCAAATATTATTTCATCGCTCAACTGCAATAAGGGAGCCACCGTAATAAGCTTTGTTCGTCGAAACATAAAGGTTAGGTCGTTAGATCGTTAATGTGTTTTTATTATCGCGGCACCGTGTGGTGTTCGAGGGCAAATAAGACGCAAACAAACGGAAAGTCCATTTAATGAAGATAATAATCCTAAAAATAGATTTAACCGCACTGGTTTACCTCAAATCAATATTGAAAATATAATATATTCATGAATACAAAGTACGTTTATCTCTACTTCAATTATACTGAACTAATATAGTGAAACCTGCAATATACGGAATCCTCAGTATACGGAATCATAGACAAAACGGAAGATTTATGTAATGTAAATTGACCTGAATTACATATAAAACGAACTAATGCGGAAAGGGAATTAATTATTTGTGTATTACTGTATATTTTATATGGGTAAATCATGGCCATCGCCATATATGGTGCAGGAGCCCAAGTCCCAATCTTGGAATCTTGTAATGTTTTTACCGATTTTATCGCAACGCATATTGACAGAAATACAATTTTGGGCTTCTGCAAATCTGGTTTTCCAAAAAAGTCATTTCAAGTCATTTTCTGCCTACGAAAATGACGCCTTTATTTGACTCTATTTTTATTAGATCTAGCATCGGTTCTAAATTATCAAATGAAACCTCTCTCAGGAGTTTAATGAAATTTTCACATTGAATCGATTGGTGCATTATACTTCTAGAAATAAGGGAAATGTGATTAAAAATAGAATGTTTAGAAATAGAATGTTAGAGATCGACATTGTTGTCGTTATTTGAGTCAAAATTAATTTAAAAAACAAATTAGTGTACTACGCCGTCCATTGTATTGTCCTTAACACTAGTGACCCACCTACATTTCTCAGAATCCTTTTTATTGGTAAGGTATCCTACTCAATTGGAAACTTCATCAAACCGCTGGGATTTAAACCAGCTTATTACAATATCCATTCACTACGCGTCATTACGAATAGTAAAATCAAAGCTTTTACTTTACTTAACTCGGGGGTGTACGTACGCTTAAGTACAATGATTGTGCCACTATCTATATCGGCCAAACAGAGCGTAATATTCTCACCAGGGGCTTGGAACAAATCAAAGAAATTGAAGCGGGTCTGCCCAAACAATCGGCAATGGCCAAACAAGGGGTTAGCAGCGGCCATCGTTGCTCCATCCCTAATCTAAAGTTTTTTACACTCCGGCGTAAAAGGCTATAAACTCAACATGCTGGAAAATGTCCATCTTATAAATGACCATCTGGATGTATTAACGCCAACGCCATTCACAAAAATTTGCATATTCTGTAAGTTTAAGTTTTTCTTTAGTACCAGCATCAACAGGTACTAAAGAAGGTACGTTGCGAAAAGCGAAAGGTACGTTGTACAATTTTTGAAATAAACACGTAAAATATACATTTAATATCATGTTTTACCAACCTCAGACGGCCGAATAATTCGATTATATTATTATTAAACAGGTAATCAATAAATGGTTACAGGAAATAGTGGTAAATTTCAATCTGAATCAAATGGTATATTACTTGTATATATGATGAAGATGAATATAAATAAAAGTGAAATATTTAGAAGAAGTAATTTCTAGTCATTTTCTAAAACCCTTGCCATTATTAGATTCATGAGTTGTAATATAGGTTCTCAGCAATCAAATGAAAAATTGCTTCAGGAGATTGAACAATTTTTCACGCGGAATCGATTTATACACCAATCACACCAATCGATAATTCTAGAAATTCGATAAATGTGAAAAATAAATTGCGGGAGTGTCGTGCCACAATAGAAAATAACGTGGATATCCAGGCGGAGGCGATCAGCTGGCGCTGGTCGTCGGCGTCGGAGCAGATCGTGGTTGGGTAACGGACTCGCAGGTGAACACGAACTCGGTAACGGACTCGGTGACGGCGGACTCGCTAGTTAAGATTTCGGACTGGTGGCGGCTGCTGATGACGGAGTCTCGGATTGACTGACTGCTGATTGTGAGGAATTGGTCAACTATACATACATACCCAGGAGGACATCAAAATTGGATGTGATGACGCGACCATTCCTTTGTTCGTCACAGAGGAAACGCGAGAGTCACAATCTCGCGGTAACGATTTCGACGCCTCAACAATCGGGATGTTTACGTCTGGTGATGAGGATTTCGGCGGTTGTTGATGTTTGATCGTTCTTCGTGCGGGAACCACGGTTAGTGACCGCCACAAATGAAAATCCTGTTGTGTGATTATTTTTCAAATTTAATCTAATTTTTATGCTACGAATCGTTTGAAGTTTTAATTATTGTGTGAATTTTGATTGAATGTTTATCAAATTCGTGCGGTTAGAGTTCTTTTCAAATGAACCAAGGGTAGTTGTCGTTTTAATATTTGTGTTTAAAATAGATGTTTGTTTTTGTGTATTCCTATTAGGGCAAGATGTTAAGAGTTTGATGGAATCATGTTCATATTTAGATAAGAATTGCTTTTGAGAAAATATGTTTAACTTAGCTATCTCCCAACTGATTTTTTGTACACAGGATAAAATTCTTCAAGTTAAGGCATCGATGCCAGATGCACTCGTGTGGTAGTTCGTCTCCCCATCCCCATGTGTAGAATTGTAGAGTAGGATTTTTGGTAGCTAGTTTTTGGTTATTGAAAACATATTCAGTCTTCACCATAACTTGGTAGACTTTGGTTAGGTCTGAGTTTCGACACTCGCATTACATTTACATGAAATAATATTTATTTGTATAATATAATATTTATTATTGTTTATAAAAATAACTTAAAATAAATCCATATATTTCATCCGGAATCCGATACACAACAAATCTCTAAAACTTGTCACGATTTTTTTACACGGTATTTTATCAGTAATTACCCAAACTTTCGCCATAAATATGCAGATAAGAACATACTATGTTTAATGAAGAATAAATCTTCATAAGAATGAGCATTTTATGATATGTAGATTAGGAGATATTTTAGAACAAAGTTTGGATTTCACATTTTAGTTCCTCATTTTGTCACTACTTCTCCTAAGGCCAAAGTAAAATTGTCCAGTTGAAGCAACCTCACTGCGAACTGAAAGCAGGCCGAAATTTGAAATCGATTTACATGAGACGGGTTACCTAACTTCAGCAAACAAATTTAACATTTCTAAATTTATTACGACTCCAAATTCAGGAAGACATGTTTCCAGTTGAGTACTTCAATGAAATTTGAGTCGATATTACGAGTACCTGCAAGAACGAAACGCAATAATTCCATAGAGAATTGATACGAACACGAAGCAAATTTGCAAGCATGGGACACGTAACCATACTCATCGAACCAACAGGAAAACTCCCATTACCCTGGGATGATTGTGCCAACTTCTTGCGACGTGCATCGATTCGCAACCGCACGTGGCTGCTTGCAAATTTACGAAATATGCATCCACACCTCATGGCACCAACCAACTTGCGTGCAATCTGCCATCTACTGCTGATGGGATTGTATATATTTATACACGATATCAACAGGAAACATATCAGTGGCATACATACATATAGAACGCAAAAGCAAGACCAACACCAAGATAGCATCATACCGCAAGAATAAATTGCACACGTGTAATTATATAGTGGTTGAGTATATAATTACTGAAATATCGTGGCATCTTTTCTCCCACGCAAGTCACGCGAACCTCTAGTTAATGTGTTAATTCAAATTATCTCACCTATTGGCATCGTATCAGTAACTGTTCTTCTGCTTTCAGTGCTTTGTCTTAAGAAATACATGTACTTTGAGTCAGCTATCATTAAGATTAATATTTATGTGACAGATTGAGAAAATATCTTGAAATGAAAGATACGGGTCAAAAACATTTATTTTGATTTGACGTTTTTTCGCTATGATTTTCGTAAACTACATCAGAATTCTACTAAAGGATTATTATACCATCATGAAGATATCAATAAACATCAGAATAAATTTTATTTCCACTAGATTATTTTCATGTTCCTCGGAGCACTTGTGATGAATAATTTATGGCCAGATGAAGACATCAATTTCCTTCGACTTTTTAAAGCAAAACTTATATACATGCGTCTGACTTGCGCGGCATTTTTGTGAATGAGAACCGAATTTAGGCTGTATATACGTCTGAAACTGACAATCCAATTTTAACTTTTCTTTTTTCAAAATGTGTGTGTTGTTCTGAAGTGAGTGATAGGCTATATTTTATGATATTTATTATTTAACCCTTTGAGTTTTTTTTGAATTCTATGGCGTTTGCTTGAATGCGGTGTGCATGGCCGGCGTGAAGCGGTTCATCTCAATTATGTTGAGCGCGCGTAAATCATCTACCATTCCCATGTATCGTAATAAATTAATATAAATATTATTATTATTATACCCCTTTAGGTCTTTCCGCCATAATATAAATAATAATATAATTAATATAAAAGAATGCGAAATTATTTCCTTTAGTATCAGGATGTCCTATGACATTTTATAAATCTCTAGGTGGAACATTCAATGAAGTTGTTTATGATTATCAAAGGACTCCTTTACTGTATGTTCCTCAATCACGGGTACTGGCATGAAGGAATGTTCATAGTGCCAGAAGTCAATAATAATAGACATTCCGAATTTAGATTATCTTGTTAAATTTAAACGTAACATTTTTTTCTTCACATGAATGGCAATTTATCAGAAATCAAATGTTAAGTATAGCAGACCTAAGTTCAATCGCAGTAATTACTAATTACGAATAATTAAACATAAGTAAATTTAAGTTTTAGAATTAGATTCACTATAAATTTTAAATGGGTCACTAGGTGACCCGCGGGTCACAAGTCTGTACTCGTCCTGATGATATAAAATAACTTTGGGGGACAATTAGTCTCTCTTCGCAAAGCAATTATCATGGCCCAAAAAATTTGCATAACATGTTGGCCGTGACATGACATCGGAAAATAGTTTTGGATCTACTTTGGTGGTGGTGGTGTGTGGCCTACCGAATTTCATTTAGGTATTTGTGTTTGTTGGATTCTTCTTTTACGCAATAAACTTATACATGAAAGTTTGGTAAGTTAGGTTGGCGCCAGAAGCAATGGATCTAAAGTAAGACATAAAATCTAATTATAAGCAGGGTAAATCTTACTTAGGGGGCACAGAAAAGTTATTAGGGGGCACTGCAAGTTCAAAAACACCTCCATCATCATCACAGACTTAGCATTCTCTCACGATCTGATAAAATGCTTTATACATACATAGCAGAGACAAGTAAGCCGCGGCCCTTTACTGTCTTTCGATCTGCCATTTTTTACATTTCTGAATACCGCTTTTATGTCAGATAACTACAGATCTGACATAAAAGCGGTCGTTTCAGTAATTCCCTGTAGTAATGTATGTACATATGCCAGTCTGTAACTATTTCTATCCTCTACTTCCTCTAAAACCTGAGTTTGCTAGTTTTTGAGTTTCTTCTATTTGTAAGTTTCAAAGCCGAGAGTTTAAAGTTCAAACACCGAGTTTCGAATTCGAGTTTTAAACTCCCACCCTACATGTTCCACTACTTATACTATACCCGACATGTAATTTATTCCTGCCCAAATGTGATCATTAGGTCAGTACTGAATTATTTTTGTTGCACATCACCTTTGTAAAGTATTTATGCATCAGTAGCCAAACAAAGGGAAATCTAAATCGGCCAAAAGTGGTGGGGTAAAAAAATGTGAACAATAAGAATCGTGTATTTTCCCGAACATTGCAGAAGTGTCACGAGGTTTGAATTTGGCATTTGAATATGACAGGCCGATATTTAAATTAGAATTCTGAGGCAACCAACAAAATATTCGAGACAACCAAGAAAATATTCGAGTCCAGCCAAGTAGCGCAGTGGTATGGTTGATGACTACTGTCCACGAGGTCCCGGGTTCGATTCTCGGTGGGGATGCATAATAAAGTAAATTCTTCTTCTTATCAATAGTATTAGCCTCTAATATGATTAATTACATTGAACAAGAATTGAATAAAGCTAATGACAAACAAAAAAAAACAACGATCGGAAAAATACTCGATTGTCATTGGTCACATTTTTTTACTCCCAACACTTTTGCCCGATTTTTGGCCCATCTAAAATAACACGTAAAATTGAGTAAGAACTGGCTACTTGCATCACACCTTGCACATCACCAATGATGTTATTCTATCGGCTGGAACTATATCTATCCAATTCTGTCTTTACTGTCATTCAATTTTTCAGTTCACCCTCTGTTCAAAATTCTGAATACCGCAATTTGGCCAGAACTGTGTTTTCACTACCTTCACTACCTCTACTACCTTTCGACTCTACATATAGTCCTCCCTTGAGAATTATGAATAGCGCTCGCCCTAGTTTTCTCCCCCTGTCAAGACAGTGTTCTTTCAATTCTCTTCCCCCTCATTGCGAGTTCGAATATACGTATATCTAGCATCTTTTCGTATATACGTATATCTATCTAGTATCTTTTTATATAAACGTCATGCTTACCAGAACAAGTGGATCTTCAGAAAATCAGATGGGGAGTTGGTACAGGACAACTCCTCTACTCCTCCTCCGGGACTGCCCATTTGGGTAAAACAGAGGGACCTAGATTAGACAGCAAGTTACTTAGCGTATCCCGTTCTCTTCTTCTTCTTCGTTTGACCAGGATAGGATCCTGTTTGTCGATGTTACTCTATTGCTGACGACACCCACCTCTGTATCCATCTTTTCGGTGGTCACCCAGGGGATCTTTTGGCGAATGGGATGCCTCACAATTCTGGCGATTCGGTCTTCGTCCATGCTGTTTACATGTTCTCGCCATTCTCTCTTCCTTCCTTTAGATCCACTTCACTAGATCCTCTACACCGCATTTCTCTCTGATGTCTTTTCTGCGTTGTCTGTCTCTTAGCGTTTCCGTTGTTCTGTACTTCAACTTCGTTAGTGTTATTTCTGTCGCTGACTCGCATGTGTCATTATTGGTCGTATGACACCTTTGTAGACACTGTCTTTCGATTTTGTTTGCAGATATTTATTCTTCCAGATGCTGTATCTGAAACATGCTGCCGCTTGGGCGGCTTTGTAGTTGCATGCATTGCACCTTTGTGGCACGGTGTTTATCACTAGTTATAAGTGTTCCCAAGTATGTGAACTGGCTCACCTGTTCGATCATCTTGCCATTCAATTGTAGTTCGCAACGTGTTGGATGTCATGATATTACCATTGATTTTGTTTTGCTAGTAGAACTTTTCATATTGTATGCCTGTGCCATCAAATTGAATTGGTGAAATAAGCGTTGCAGATCATCTTAAACTATGGTGCCCTATTCTGTATCAATTTATTGCTGTTATTCTATGGATAATATTGTTCATTATTAAGTTGAACAGGATGGAACTTAGGAGTCCCCTTGCCTGATCCGGTTGCGTATCCAGTTGCTGATGTCAATACATACATTCTCTGTTTCAGTTTTTGCTATTAGTACCTCCTTAATGTACCTCCTGGTAGTATCACTTCTTGTCTTCTAGCATGAAATGGGTTGTTGTGTCTAACTTTAGCTGTCTTATGCTTGCATCTTTAAAGTAAACCTAGGTATGGCAGTTGAAAAAGATGTTTCTCCACAGAATATGCATTCTTCTATACGGTATAAATAATCGAAGCATGCGAAGCAACTACCCAATAGTTTTCTGTCTCCCCAACTTGCGATTTTGGCGCTCAGACTTAGAGTAAATCCGTGAGAATGAAAACCTGGTAGAACAGTATTACAAGAACGTCCAACAGGGAGTTTCGGTGCAAACTCAGATATTCGTAACATGCCTAGATTCAGCACACATTGTCCTATGCTCCAACACATTGCTGTTCATAGTCCTTGACCAAATAACTTTCTATCAAGGATTGCTCGGAGGTTTAATCCGATGCTCACCATTGCAGCATGAGCTTATTTCGAAATAGACAATATTATCTAATTAGTTAAATAATATATTTTAAATAACTTAATTTGACGTGTTTCCAGGTATTTCATAAATAAAACTACAAATAAAATAATAACCTACTTTTCACTTTAAAATGTCAATTATTTTGCATTAAAATAGAAGATCTATTCCTTATACTGCTTTTCCCTTCAATTTAAGTTAGTTAAAATAAATTCTTCGGAGGTTGATGTCGTTAATGTTATCAAAGTTTTAATTTATGGCCGCACTTCAGCAGCCTTTCAACTTTATTAAAACCTTAGTTACAATGGGCAAATAGCAATAATTTATTAAAACTCCTGAATGGGAAGACACCGCGTAAATCCTTCGCCTTTTTTCGCCACCGCCCGTCGAAACTCTTCAATGCTCTTTCGCAATAGTTTGCCGAAGTTTCGAGCGACATTTGGCGCACTCCTGTTTTCCGTGCCTCTTACAGGGTCCTATGTAAATTTATGAAAACAAAAAGTTTTAATATATGACGAAAGTACAATTAAGTTTGCTCTCTTTCCACGAAATTGGCAAACCGCGTTGGGAATAATGAAGTACGATACAACTGAATAAAGACTTCGGACGTATTCAACATCAATTGTGCTGATTTTACGAAAACATATTTGCATAAAGTGCATAAAGTTCTTTTTATAAATATAATAAACCGACTGTAAACAATTACATACACATAATTCATTTAATAACATGTAATAGAAATGTATTATTACAATGAATTATACATTTGCGTTTGGTAATTTCTAAGTTTGTTATTCATTATTTTAGGGTTGTTAATTCAAACTATTGTAAAGCATGTGTCATTTTCTCTCAAGAATAGCTGTGTAAATAGCAAAGTTATAATGTTCCAGTGTTTGCCTTTGTATAAAGCACGTGAACTATTTCCAAGTAAAATAGTAGAGCACTAGCCGAAGAATCTGGAAACTGGAAAACTTTTCATAAATTTACTCAATGAAATAGTTTCTTAACTTTCCTCTGTATCATAAACTATATTCTATATTTCTACGAATACTGTATTAAATATATTGCTGTACATTTGAATATCAACGGTATTTTGAAGAGTAATCTTTTCATGAATTGTGTGATTATATGGTTTTTATTTAACTAAACAGCGTATTGTTACTGATAAAATGCAGATAAATTGAAGGAATGCAGTGAAATCTGACGAATGCGGAACCTTTGGTTTACGTGACTTAAGTAATGTAAATCAACCTGCATTATGCGGAACCTATCTACCGCAGAAGCGGAATGAAATTCATGTGAATCACGGAATAATATATATCGGAAAAAGGTCCGGCCGTTTCTGTAATTTTGTATTTCGTTTTGATCGATTTTACTGCAACTCACAAAAAGTAATTTCAAATTGGTAGCATATTAAAAACTAATCGAAATTCTTTATATCGATATGTACCCAAACCAGAAAATTTATAAAATATCAATATTATCCCGTTTATCGGGTAGCTCAATGGGCAGCACCTCGGTGCGCCGATAGCCAATTTCGGGTCTACAGCCCGACACAAATCTATCATTCGAATTATAAATATTTCTTTAAGGTTTTCTGCATCCGATCTATTCTAATATTATATTATTGTAGTGTATTTTATTTAATTTTGTTGGTTTCGTGCGTTTTTCGTGGGTTTGACATATTTATTCGCTGAAAATATATATTATTTCCTAACTTTTAATCGAGGAATTTGATTTTTCAGATTAACTACACACACATACGCAATATACTACACACACAATTACATATAATCGACAAAGTCACAATCAACAACAGCATACAACATATAACAGCAAATATAACAATGAAAATGTAAAAACACACCATAAACATTTGAAACACGTCGGAGAGATCTTCAAAGGTAGATAGACAACAAAATATAGGAATTATTATCAATATTACACCATCGCTATATCGATAATTATCGATATCATTACATTGGCGTACCTAATTTAAATACCAATATGAGCAAATAATTTAATAAACATACCTGATAATAATTAAAAAAACATACCTGATTTCCACGATTTTTTTCTCTGATATTAAAACTGAAAAAATACACGAAGTACAAAGCACAAGGACTTTATTCGAACGGAACAATGAACACACACATACAAAGGAAAAAATACAAGTTAGCACGAAACTCATCAGAGGAGAAAATAGGCCGAAAGGTGCGCGTTTCACGTTTTTATAGTGGCACACCCTCCCCCAGTCCTCCATCACGTCCGTCGCAGGCTGCTGAGCGCGGCCGGTGCGCCCCAAGAACAACTTAGGCACTGCGCGCAGGGCTACCAACATAGATTTAGTTTACAATTACTGACGCTGCAGGCGCTGTCAAAACTTAACTAAATCCAAAAATGCACTATGGGCAACCAAAGACCTCACCCCCGTTAACAAGGGACTTACAGGCCCACAAGGACCCCCGGATTTCAAATCGGAAACCCTGATCAACCACCAAATCATTGCCTAAGACTCCTATGTGCCCACAAAGGAGGAAGCCCGACTCTTCAGCTGCAATGATCTCCAAACTGCAAGGAGCATGTGGTGCACATAAAGAGATGCTTACTACTACAACACGTACGCTTCTACTGTAAAACTTGAATAATATAGAAGAAGAGTCCATGAACTCCTCCTCACCGCATTTGAAAGCGGGTCCAACACCATTCTCAGATTTGGGACCTTTTGGGCAGAAATGCGTCCAGGCCGAACAGTGACTCAACATGTCAAGAAAAAGTAACTTTAGACTGGTTGGAGATGTTTCTTTCTTCAACATTCACAGAAGGACGAAATATAACCCAAACTGGTAATGCACTCAGTATGTACGCCTTCAGAGGATCTGATATGGTGACCCCACTGGTCGCGACCAGCTTCCTGAAGGCAATGTTAGCCAGCTTCATAAATATGGGGTAGTCAGCAAATCTACAAAGTTTAATGCAAATATTAATTAATTTTCTCTGGTTGACAGGTTTCCGCATACTATAAATCAATGTAATATAACAACGGGGGGGATACAAAATGTATCTTCATCAATTCGCGTCGCAATAAAATCAACAAAATATTAAACAAGAATCCAGGAGGGGTGCTCGAGCCCCCTCCTATTTGAAGGTATCCATATAAAATATTTCGTTATACACAAATATTTCATTTCGTTTTCGTGGTAGAAGACAGCTTAATCCAGGTCAAATTACATTACATAAGTCATGTAAACCATTGGACATAAAAGAAATGCGTTTTAGACAGAATTCCATACCCGCAAGGTTTCTTGAATTAAACTTTCTGCGCCGATTGGGATACGTGGTTAGAAACTTATCTAACATATTGCCATAAATTTTAATAAAATATTATTTTCATGCATGGACTACTCGTAAAATTGTACATTGTTTAGTATTTGTATGAACAATGCATATTTTGTATAAAAAAAAATTGATATTCAATACGTATTAAAAAAATGAAGCAATTTTCTCCCCGTTAGAAGCCGCTTTATTTTATTAAAAACACAAAGGGCCGTTGGATTAATTAAGTGCATAAAAACGTGACAAGCATTTACCACAATCCTACCGCATCGCACGAAATCCAGCATTTATTTTACGCGCTGGACTTTTTTCCCATCACACCGTGCATAACAAACGTTTCTCAGTCGGTCTGCGCTACTCCTCTATTCCACCAGCACGCTCCCACAACGCATTAATTCAAGTTTTCATTAAAATTAAATAAATGGCGCCTTCGTATATAATACCTACATTTAATTTCCGCTGCGCTTTTTTACAACATACATAACTGTCGGTCATTCTCTGATTATGTATTCAGATTGTATACAGTTTGTTTCATACATTACTATCTTGTTCATTACTTTTATAGGTACGGTTAGTGTTCAGCGCTGTGATGCGCTGACTTCTGGTCGCCGTTAATATTTGAATTTGGCGCCTTGCGCGGCAAGATAACAAGCCGAGGTGGCAACCGCGCGTCGCTACTGAGCGTCCCTTTTTTGGCCTAGCTAAGTGCTGCGCGCCCTCGGCTCGAACTTGTTCTTCTTCGACCGTGGCGCGAGTAGGTGGTGTAAGTTTTGTAAGTGACTTAAATAAAGAGTTGTTAAATTTACCACCTTGTCGTTGTGAGCCTGTCGGAGGATCAATGCACCTTGGCTATTAATTTAGGGCTCGTGGAGAGATTCGCGAGTGCATATAAAAATCATCGTGAATGGCGCAATACGCGCGAACAGTTAGTTCATAGACTAAGAACTAGGCATGTCAAAGGTACCCGATAATTCCGTGTTCCTTGGTTTTCCGCCTTGTCAGTTTCGGGTAAAGCCGGGCTTTTACTTTCAAGGGTTTAACCACTTGCCCTACTTTGACGAGCCCAGTTCGTCGCACGATATACGTATAAACCTCGGAAGTTGTGAGGGCGCGCGTGACGGCTTGTAGTGCTGTGTGTAATACGTGCAATAAGTATATTGCGGACATGGAGTCTTGTCCGAGGAAGGGGCAAATTTAAAACCGCGACTGTCGCGACGTCACAAACCACGGGCCGTCATTTTTACTATCTTGGCTCGATGTGCGCCTACACTTATAACTAACTCACTCTCAAGTAAATGGTAGGGCAAGGGGTTAACTCGGATTTTCGGTTTCTATACCAGAATAAGCTGATCTTTAAAGAATCGGGTTCCGATACCAGCATCGACGCGGTTGCGTCCCACTACTGGTTGATGCTGTATGTTCTGTTTCTTAAACCGGAATCGACGCGAGTGCGCCCCAGTACTTGATGGCGCTAAAAGTTCTGTTTCTCAAACCGAAATCAACGTGAGTGTGCGAGAGCTTGTTGATACTTGGCAGTCCCTGTTTTAACATGTTTATTTGTAGTACTAGCGAACGAAGCCTCCAATCTTTCCTCAAGTTGACTAGTGATTGTATTTAATGCATATTTGGAAAAATGAGAATAGACATTCTCTTTGAGTCTTTGGGAATTGAATTTAACTTTTTCCAAATTTTTGTTTCTACTTTTTGTTTTTATTTATATGCATTCTAATGAAAATAAAATAACTTTCATTCGTATAGTCTTCTTATATTACACTAGGGGGCGCTGTAAACGAGTTGTTTGTCCAGATTTTAAACCCGGGCTTTCACAGACATCACCGTAACAGAATTAACCCGTAGATTGATAAAACCCGAAAACCTGGAGACTCGGGTTTCACTATTTTTTGACAAGCCTAATAGGAACAACATGAGGCAGGACAATTTGTAGACGGGAAAAAAGATATACGCCTTTTTTTATTAAGTACATCCTTAGGGTCCTGACAAGCCCAACATTTCTTTTTTAATTTAAAGTTTGTTTTCTAATTTTATAGCATCGACTGCTATGTTCATTAGCGCTACTCAATTGTTTTTCGATGTAATTAGTCATATTAGAGACTAACACTATTGATAAGAAGAAGAATTTACTTTGCATCCTCACCGAGAATCGAACCCGGGACCTCGTGGTCCGTAGATATCGACCATACCACTGCACCACCTCGCTGAACACTATTCGCAAATATTTAATAAAAGGAGATGCTTTGACTAAAGAGCCGTTTATAGTACTATTAGACGAGTTATCTTTTATTCGATGGTACACAAGAAATAGTTGGCATTTTCTATCGTCAATGGATAGATATCATTTTTGAAACCTGTTGTTTACCTCATTGCTGTGTGATTGCAGTTGTTCGCAGTTTCTATTCTATTCAAGAAATTGTTGTGAGAAATAATGGTTGTGTCATCTGCATAAGATATATGTGGAAGAAAATGGACATTGGGGGATATCAAAACCGAAAATGGTATACAAACATGCAGAAACGGGGGAACCTTAAAGGACACCTTGAGATGAAGTAAAGGGGTAGGATATAGTATTGGTAACTTTTATTTGAAGCATTCTATAAGAAATAAATTAATATGTAAGTTGGATTATATAGGTGAGTACATGTAGCAAGGACATCCAATAGAAAACTTTGTTGATGTCTATGAAAACTGTATCTATTTTAGTATGTTTAACCTTTATTTGGCATTTCAGTCTTTCTTATAACCTTTACAACCAATTTACAAATAAATAATTAATAACAAAAATACAACCAACGAACAAAAATAAAACAAACACTAATTCATATACAGAAGACTATATACATTTACCAATTCAGGATCGTCCTTCTATTTAAGTAATCTTTTGGTTTTTGATGGTTTTTAATGAAACTCCAGAGGATATCGTTTTAGCTGTTTTTTGAGGCACTCCATAGACAGCTCCAGTACTCCGCCAATTTTTAAATATTCTTTTTGTATGTTTGCATCGAAAGGCGGCTTTGACGAATGCAGCAGCGTGTGGAATCAAACGTTATGAAGTAAGCGTGTGTCAAAATCGTCAATCGGGCGTCAAAATCCTTTGGCCTGCTGCTCGAAGAAGCTACTAATGAAACAATAACATTAACGCACGTACTTTTGTCATCATGGCCTCTTTATAGCGTGCGTCATAATCGTAAGGAGCTGCAATAAACAAGAAACTACAAAAAATGTGACAGCACACCACGTCATGACCTCTGTCGAGAACCGTTGGCTTATTTACGAGACATGTTTCAATTTTTGGAATTAATTTTCTTTGCGGACATTTGGCCTATCTTTCAGCAAAATACATTTTTCATGCCATTGAAACTGTCACGTCCGGTCGAAGTAGTAAATCTTTAGAAATTAAGAACAATTTAGTCACGCATTGACGCCAGCTCACATTTTAGAAAATCTTGTAACTCTCAGGCGTGAC